>LOJH01004851.1:0-17429 GCA_001685095.1 Ellobius talpinus
GTTTGGAAGAGCAGGCAATGCTCTTAACCTGTGAGCCATCTCTCCAGCCCTATTCTTCATGTCTTGATGACTATCATTCCTTTTCTATTACTGCACACAGAGCAATGCTCATTTCCTGCCCCTAAGTACCATCAGAGATAGCAGCATCTTTTTTTTAATCACAGACTGAGTCTTGAACCAATTCTCTCAGTCTTAAATGAGATAAATGAAGTTGGGAAGAAAGAAATAATACACAGTTTCAATATACATTAGTGTAGAATATTTCTCTTCTGAGAAAGCACAATACATGATTTTCCAAAAATCACAAATATGAAGCAGGCCTTGGAAGCTACTTCAATTATAGCCTGGAACTGGCAACTTGTGCCCTTCCTTTGCTTCAAAAAAGGTGTAAGAAAGAGTGATGAGATCGACATTCACCATTCTTGGATCTTCTGCAAATTCAGGGTCAATATAGAAAAACACTGGCATGTCTACTTCTTCTTGTGGGTTAAGCCTTTGCTCTTCAAAGCAGAAGCACTACAAATTACAGAAAGATCCTTGGTTAATAAGGTTCCTATTCTATTACTTAAACACAGCAATATTCATTTCCTGCCCTTAAGCAACATCATAGGATAGCAGCATCTTTTCTGCACAGTCTGAGTTTTGCTTTAAGGGTTAAGAAGCAATTTAATTCTAATCTTAGAATACAGTAGCCAGGTATAGCAGTACAGCCCTTTGATCCCACCATTTGGAAGGCAGAGGCAGGTGGGTCTCTGTGATTTTGAGTCAGCCTGGTCTAAGAGCTCCAGGACAGTCCGGATACCCTGTCTCAAAACAAATAAAAGAAACAAACACAGATTTGGTTTTCCCCTCCATCTAGATGGTGCAAGCATGAAGACACAAAAATGGCTTTATGTTTAGAAGAAGTACTGATCTAGGCTTTTTTTTTCCTTTTCCTTTTTCTTTCCTGAAACAGGGTCTCACATTGCAGCCCAGCTTGGCTTAGAATCCATTACACACCCATATCCAGGCTGGACTGTACTCATGACAATGCTCCCATCTCAGCCTACTGAGTACTAGGATTATAGGCATGAACCACAATATCCAGCCAGAAATTAAAAGCATTTAATTTATAAGCAGTTTCACATACTTTTTATCATAAAGTTTACATTCAGTTTACCTGTATTTTATTGAAATACTGTCCAGCTTCAAATGGTACAACATTATATGTAGAAATTCCAATTACTGGTTTGTCAGTAGGATTCTTAGCTTTATAAAATGCCAGTGCAGTCTCTCCTGGTACCACCTGTTTCAACAAACACACATTATATTTGATGTTATTCTTTCCCCCCGCTAAATTAAGAATCATACTATTTTTTTTATTCATTGGACCATACTGCCTATCTCAATGTACTATGAACATTGCCACAAACCTATCTTAGTTTCAGATTGTGTATTTGCTTATGCCAATAAAAGATAAGTTATAAATGTCCCAGCTGTCTGTCTGAATCTTCAAGCAATAATCTATAAATTACTTACAATGTGTCCAAGAAGTCAGGCAAACCACAGCTCAAGCCCAGCTACTTTATAACAGCTAAACCTGCATGTCATGATTGCCAATTTTTTAAAGGGTACCAATATTAAACTTAGCTCAATTCTGAATAACTTACATTTATAACCAGTGTAAAAATGACTGAACACTGTTAAACTAAAAGGAATTAATACTTTGAGAAATAAAAGCAAAAAGGCTGTAAAAAAATTTCCATAGGACATTCTATGATGTACCAATTTGCCATCACCCTGATTATTGCCATGCAATTTGAACTAGTATTCAAAATCATAACCTACAAAATCCTTAAAGAAGATTAAGTGATATTCACTAAACTGGGGAAGCACTTTGTTTTATAAGGGTTTGTTAAAATAACATTTGAAATTAAGGCTTTTGAGAGTAATCTATAGTTAAAAAGCATTTACCTCAAATCCTTTCAGGATTACAATTATTAACAATTCAAAAGCGTTTTGGATACAATGATGCTGGACTGTTGTTACTACTGAAATAATTACTTCACATCTTTAAAGTGTTTTCTTGGTCTATATGTTTAGCTCAATGGTAGAGTGCTTCCCCAGCACATACAAGACCCTTGGTTCATACCTCAGTACTTTCTCTTCCTCTCAAAATTGTATTTTTCTTTTTGATGGACAGAAATGCTTCTGATAAGTCAGTCAATTACTTATTATGACCAATGATTCTCCACATTTTTTCTATTATCACCTATACCATAGTAAAAGTCAGGAAGCTATATAACATGATATAAACTCAACATTAGGATTTAGTCAACTTTTAATCACATGGTTATAAACACATGACATTGTTTCAATTGATTAAAAGTTAAAATATAGCCAGCACCATACATAACACATGCCTCTATACCTCTAATTCATTTAGATCTGAATGCCATGGTTGAATATTTTTAAGGGATATCAATGTTAAACTAAGCTTAAATAGATTACAATAAGTTTACAACCAGAGTAAAACTGATGGAATAAAAACTTTATTTAAGCAAAGGTTAATGCACTGAGAAATCAAGAATAACAGCAAGCAAGGCTAAATTGAGGTAGGAGGGTCATGAGTCTGAGGCTGGCTTGGGCTATAGGGTGGGACTATTACAGAAACTCCAAATGCCATAATTCCTTTAAATGTAGGGAATATCAAAAAGTAAATGTTTCAAAACACTAACATATTCCTTGAGTAATTCCACTCTGTGAATTAGATCCCAAGAATATTATCAACTCTATCTACTCACGGGTGTACTAGCATTCTGAGACGCTTAGATGCGGTAACACTTTGGCACAGATGGGTTAACAGATGCACCCACTCGTCACTCACATATATCTCTGTTTGCTGAGGTCTGAAGTTCCACTGGAGACTGGCATGCACGTCGGCATTGAAGGTGACCTTAATGATTCGATCCTTAACGGGCACCATGTTTTCAATCTGGTTGGATGAGTGCCCCGCCACTGCGGATCCTCCAAGTCCAGTAGTCTAGAACAAGACACTGGATACGTTAAGCAACAGTGTTTAGATCTCCATTTATCTCCTGGAAAAAAGTAAAATTTGAAAAACAACCGAATGCTCTACTTTGAGCCAAACTGTATACTACCCCTGATATTTTCCTCTCTGTCAATGGTTTGCCTATATTTGGTAAAGTGAGTCCTATTTTTTTCTAGCAAGGAGTCACTTTAAAAAGCAGATTTTGAAGACAAGCTATTATTACTGAGTGTAAAGCAAGACTTTTGACATGTAACCTTTCATTAAACAGTTCCCTTCACTGTTAGTGTAGTTTACATAAACAATTTTTCACTTAAAAAAACCAGTTTACCCACACCCAGTTATTTCAGTTAAAACACAAAACTGTCCATGTTTCTGCACCACAGTTTTCAGAGCTGAAATCAGTTCAGAGTTTAATTTGCATATTGTTTTCCCAGGGCATCATAAATGTTTCCCCGTGTGGGTGGACCAATGATTATCTGACACTCACCTGTAATTCTCTGCAAACACAGAGCTCTTTTATCCTTCATTGCCAGTTAATGAGTACCTGACCTTTTTTAAGCTTTTTATTTTTGGTTTCCCAGTCAATTGCCCTAAAGTACCAGGAATTTTTATCTGGCATTTCTTCATTGCTATTATTTTATCAGATGGGGGGCAATGCTACTTCCAAGATATTCTTATGCTGCTAGAGGGTAACAGAATTCTGATTCCCAGATAATTTACCTTGCCTATACTAGAAAAACAAAAGGCCAAATTTGAGGCTAATGGAAGACTTTAAAAAAACTACTGTAGTAATATTTTACTATCTTTCTTTCACTTGTTACACAAGTTACTTAGCTTCATCAATTTCTTTCAACATTGTCAAATTCCACTTTAGCCTAAGAGATGAACTGCAGGACAAGTATTTGACTTTATTTAACAAGTATGTATATAATTTTGTTTAAGAGACTGAGTTTTAAGACAAACTATTTTTCCTAGAGAATTTAAGTCAATTGAATAAAAAGAAATATAAGTGTTCTCCTTCAATATCAATTCCTTATATATTCTTGGGACATATGTGATTAAAGTTTCCTCAAGTTCAGTGCTTAAACTAAACTAGACAAACAGACATTAAAATGACGTCCTGGGCTCAAGCCCAATCTACTACCCTGCCCCCCAGATCTACTAGTAGCTGAGGCAATCATATTATCGCTGGGTTTTATTTTAACTGGCTCATAAAAAGGGACCATTGCATTCCATGGCATCCTATATTTACTTTATTTCTTGCTCTATAACTTGATGATTCGACAGTAGCAGGGCATTCTCAAGGACATACCAGTGTTAAACATGGAACTCGATTTTAAGGCTACTTTTTTTGACCTAATGTTAACCTAGCCTAACCTGACGAAAGATTGTGAACAGTCTATGTTCACGTAGGAGTGTCAACTACTTCATTTCTGTCGGTCTCAGTACTACTGACATGTTAGAAAATCTTTTAATTTTTTTTGAGGGGCGGGGTGTCCCGTGAACTTCCAGGTAACTAACAGCCTGTCTAACCTCTCTACTCACTAAGTGCCAGGAATACCCTGTCCCTGTGCTAAGGCTCATTCCTTCGGAGGCGTGGCACCAGCTCCATCTCTCCCGGAACTGGCCTTCCCCGGGGCACGTCTGTCCAGATCTGGAGCCGCACAGACTCCTGACGGAGAAGCGCGGTCTCCGCACGCAGAGGCCCCGCAGGGATAATGGCGCCGCAGGGCTTCATCCTGCACCTCGTCCCTACCTACCTGGCAGTAAAGTCGATAGAGGGGCACGGCGGCATAGGAGGCCCCCAGCATGCCTACGGCGGCCGCGGCCACGTAGGTGAGCACCGTCTTGTTCCGCCGCCGCCACTCGTCTTCCTGCGCGCGCTGGAAAGGGTTGCTGCTCCTCGGCCGCCGGGGCGGCTGCGCGGCGGGACCGCGGACCCCGCTCGGACGCTCCCATGTCCCGAGCCGCCTCAGGCCCCGCCCGGTACCTCCGAGCCCCTTCCAGCTGGGCCTAAGAACCGGCTCCGATTTCGCCACAGTCCAGCCCGCCCACCAGGGCTGGCTCCAGCGCCGGCCGCACAGAGCCACCGACCTCCATCCCGGACACCAAAGTCCTCCCATAAGCCCCCCCGGAATGCACGCCCGCCTGTCAGGGCCGCTAGGCGAGATCTCGCGAGATCTCTCGGGTCTCGCGGTAGCCGGGTTGAGCCCCACCGCTGCCTTGACGACCAGATTCCTCAGGTAGTAGCCGGGCTACGGAGGCCGGGTGGCCAGAAGAGGGTAAGTTCGCGTTTTCTTGGTAGGTGGCTGTGCTTTGCACTCTTGTTTCCCTCTAATACTTCTCTAGTTTACTTTGTGGAAAATGCATCTGGGCCCTCTACATGGAAGCTCCTCACTGGGGTTTGTATGTAACACTTAGCACCCATCTTCCCAAACTCCACCAGCCTTTGTTTCGACCCAGCGGCCCCCAGCGGCAGCTCTCGCGCGGGGCTCCCGCTTGGGGTTCACTAGCCCCACAGCTCACCACCTCTGACCTGAGGTCAGGCAAACTTCCTTCTTTCAGGAACACTTACTGTGCAAAACGCATCCCTCTCTAATGCTCTCGACTCCTGCAACTTCTAGGCTCATTTGCAGACGTCTTTCACGGCGCTGATAACTTAACCCCTTTGCTATTTACCCCATAAGAACATCAAGGCAGAGAACCGCTTGCAAACTGCGGTTCAGAACAGAAGGACCAAGATATGAGGACCTTTTAAAGGGGGGACTGAAGGAATAAGAATGTGAATCGGACAGGCAAAGACCCCTGGGAAATATGCAATAGCGGTCTTTAGTTCTCTAATAGGACAAACAAGGACCACTATTAAATAGCAGCTGAGAGCAGATTCTGACTTTAAGCATTGATGAATTTACTGTGGTCTTGCCCTTACATCTATTTTATTTTATTTTAACTTCTCCATAACCTGCTGACCTTATTTCGTGAGTGGAAATCACAGTAGTGCATATAAAGTGATTTTCCCACTGCTGCAGGCATAGTAAGATTTTTATAAAAGATCTAGTTTCTAGTGGCAAGAGTGGGTCTAATTATCCCCACTTTGTGCATTAGAAACCTGAAGGCCTAAAGAACTGTAGGTCAGTCAACATTTGTTTTTTGCACTTCTTAGTTGACTGGGGCATCCAAATAAATCAGGCACAGGCACTTTTCTTATTGATTGCCCTGTCTGCTGAAGGACTCAGAAAATAAACCTGAAAATAAGGGGATTTCAGCTAACAGGGTCTGTTATCAAAGTAGCTGGTGGCATGATGTCTCTCTGTAAAAGGTAAAATAAGGTCATCCTAGAGGTGATATTTGAGCCTACACCTGAACCGTAAAAAAGGAGGTACCCACAAAACAGTCTGGGGTCACACACAAGTCCAGAGGCGGGGTGGATTGGATAAGATACAAAACAACAGCAGCAACAACAAAAACCAAGGTCAGTGTGAACCTTACGTTCTGAGCAAAGCTCACAGTGGAAGGAAACTGGGCCACAGCAGGTACACAAAGACCTGATAAAGCTATTGAAACCACGCCTAAAGAAAGCTTAGTGTTAGGAACGGTGGAGTAACTTGATCTGATTTTATTCACACTGAAGGAAGAAAAAGATGTTAGTCACATGATGAGAGTGAAAGGGACAAGGGTGGAAGCAGACATGAAGCAACTGTAGTAGTTGAGGAGATGGAGGCCTTGGATACGTAACTGGTGAGTGGACACAGAGCCGCGAAATTGTAGTGTCGATAAAATCCAAATCATTGTCTAGTACAGCACTCTGGTACATGGCCACACAAGTGACAATTCTCTTACTCTCGAAATTTGTTTTCATTTTGTTATGGCAGTGTTTGATCATCCTTTCCTCTCTGTATGCACCGTGATGCTTACACAGACTGTCAGATTTTCAGGATAAGGCCTCTTAATTGTCTACAATGTAGACTCAAAATTCTTTACTAGGGGGCTGGGGATACTGCTTGGAGGTTAAAAGCTTTTACTGTTTTGCAGAGGACCTGGGTTCAGTCCCAAGGACTCACCTGGGGACTCAGAGCTTTGGCTCCAGTTCCAGTGTCTCTAGCTCCTTCAGGCACTTCACATACATGTTGCGTGCACACACACGCAGACAATATGCTTGTAAGTTTTTTTAAAAAAATCCTATGCTAACTTTAATGTGCTTGAAGCTAACAGTGTATTGCCTTCAACCTTTCCCTTCTTCCCTTCCCCCCACCCCGTCTCCAGGTATTTTTCCATCCAGATTATTCAAAGCAGCTGTATAAATATGTCATTAATAGAGTTGTAATCATGAATGCTTTTATTTATTGATTGAATGTGAATATCTGAGGTAAGCCATTATGATTGCAGTAAAGTGATGTCTTTCTAGATTTCTCTTTTAATAAAATAGGCATCAATCCAATCCCAATATGATAATGGAAAATGACAGTTCATGTTTATAAAAATGTTTCTGGATGATAATTAAAACATTTCAATCTCCAATTTTACTTTGAAATAACTTTAAAAGTTACATAATCTTTGCAGACCTAATAAATTTCCCACTTTTCTTTCACCTAGTTTCCCTAATCTTAAAGATCTCTGTACCATCTGAGAAGAAAGCAGGCATATGATATTCTGGAACTGTAAACTTAATACTTACAGAAGTATTGATTACAAGGACACAGCACAGCCATCCAAATCGGGTATTTAGCATCAATCCAATATTACCATGCTATCACCTTGGGCCACCATAACAAAACACTGCAGACTAGGTTACTCAACAATGTATTATGTTTCTGGAAACTGGGAAACCAAGAGCAAGGTACTGGCTAATGCATTTCTCATGAGGGTCTTCCCTCACCTGTAGTACACTTGTGGACTAGCATGCCTTGGAGAAGGCAGCAAGCTTTGTGATGTCTTTTTGGGGGGGTATTGGGAGATTTGAGACTTGGTTTCTCTGTTGCTTTTGAGCCTGCCTTGGAACTCACTCTAGACCACGCTGTCCTTAAATTCTCAGCGATTTCCTGACTATTCTTCCCAAGTGCTGGAATTAAAGGTGTGTGCCACCACCACCCAGTTGTGGTGTCTTTCTTATAGACACACTAACTGCATCTGACTGATCACTTGTTCTCCATTATAATCTCATTTAACCTTAATAATAGCTTAGTCTGGATAGAGCTGCACTGGGGCTAGGGCTTCAACATGATGATTTTAAGGAACATACACCTTCAGAACTTCGTACCGTGGTGTTTGTGGATTCTGCTTAAGTTAGTACCACTTATGGTAGTTTGAATTTAATTGGCTCCGATAAGATCATAGGGAAGGTCACTATTAGGAGGTGTGGCCTCGTTGGAGGAAGTGTGTTACTGGGAGGTAGGCTTTGAGGTCTCTTATGCTCAAATTACAACTAGTTTAGCTCACTTCCTGCTGCCTGTGGGATCAATATGTGGCTCCTTTTCCAGCACCATGTCTGCCTGCATGTTGCCATAACCCACCATGAAGATAATGGACTAAACCTCTGAAGCTGTAAGCCACCCAATGAATTGGTTTCCTTTATGAGACTTGTCATAGTCATGGTGTCTCTTTACAGCAATAGAAACTCTAAGACACCACTTGTCCCAATTATTTCCAGCTTTTGTCTACAGTCCAATCCAGGATGGCCCCTTGTTTTTAGCTGTCCTGCCTCTTTAGTTTTCATCAGTCTGAAATAGTTCTTTAGCCTTTCCACATGGCCTTGACTTTTTTTTTATAGTAGCAGCTGGTTAATAGCTATAGTGTCCTCAGTATGTGTCTGATTTTTGTGTGTGATGCTTTCTCATGGTTTATGAGCTTCTGATGGAAACAGAAGTGAGGTGCTTTTCTCGTTGAATTTCTTTAGGGGTTACATAGTTTCAACTTGCTTCATGACTGTGAGGTGTTTATCTCTTTACTCAATGTAATGTCTCAGCTATGGTTTCTAATTCTGTGATCAAATTTTGTGACCAAAAAGGCAAGTTGGGGAGGAAAGGGTTTATTTGACTTATACTTCAACATTGCTGTTCATCATTGAAGAAAGTCAGAACAAGAACTCAGAGAGGGCAGGATCTCAGAGGCAGGAGCTGATTCTAAGGACATGGAGGGATGCTGCTTACTGGCTTGCTTCCCCTGACTTGCTCAGCCTGCTTTCATAAAGCACCCAGGATCACCAGCCCAGGAATGGCACCACCCACAGTGGACTGGGCCCTTCATCATTGATCACTAATTGAGACAATTTCTTACAGCTGGATTTCATAGAGGCCTTTCCTCAACTGAGGCTCCTTCCTCTCTGATAACTACCTTGTATGAGTTGACACAAAATCTGCCATTATATGTATTTTCAAGGATTTGTTTACATTTTTGTTTTGAGACAGTCTCCCAGAGAATCCCAGGCTGGCCTCAAACTAACAATCCTTCTATGTCAGCCTTCAGCGCTGCAATCAAGGATGTACACCACCATACCCAGCCAAGTTTCTTTATTGCAAGGGCCCTAAAATCATTTTATACTCATTAAGATGCAATTAATGTATTTTGTGGGGAGAAGCTATTGGGAATATCTGCAAGACAGAGTGTTAACTCCTTTGCATATTTTTGATTCTGTGTTTCTATCAACACAGATCCGTGAATTCTGTTCTAATTAAGGGTAAATGGTACTGTTGGCATGCTCCTCTTCCATTCTTTCTGCCCAACCTTAGCACTAGCTGTTACTGCAGGGGTCTGGCTTCCTATAGTGGAGAGTGATATTTAGAAATAAAACCAGGAACCGGAAGTAGTCATTATCCCTAGACCTTCTCAAACAGACCCAGACAACTTGGATGTATAGTTACAGTTGTGTATGTGTGCCCAACATGAGAAGTAAGTCTACTGTTATTTTTAATATATAGATTTACCTGTTTGTTTCCTCCAGTATCCAAGCAAATTACCATAGCTGAGAACTTGGCTATAGACATGTGAGCTTACTTCTGCCTGGTATAATCAACTCAAAGAATATGCTCCATTTTGGGCATCATCTAAACGTTCAGCAGGACAAAAGAGGGCAAAGCCAAAAGCAAAGTGACTGTAGTTTGTGGCAGGCAGTTTTGAAGACCTGGAGGAAGGAAGGAAGGAGGGAGGGAGGGAGGGAGGAAGGAAGGAAGGAAGGCAGGCCACAAAGGAGAAGCTTGACTCTGGAAATATAGTCCCTTCCCCTACCCTCTCCCAAGCTCAGCCCCCTTTGAGGCCAATCTTCCCATTCTGTAGATAACGAAAAAAATAGACTGAAAGCATTGAAGTAACTTATATAAGCAAAGTCAGTTGGGTAGTGTCAGCTGGAGCTTATGCTTAAAATGTTTGTGACTCCTTGCTTCCTGGTATTTTTCTGTGCCCTGTATAGAAAGCAGTTTTGCAATGGACAATGGTAACAACAAATGAACCATTTCCTTTTCAATATCAGGACAAGTTTCTTCTGCCTCGATTAAAACCATTAATGTGCTAAGTTGTCTATTTAGAAGGTAGCATATTTTAAAATTATTTCTGAATTAGAACAAATTGGAATTAAACATAAGATTGAAGTTAGAAAACAGTGTGGAGGCCTGAGGTCAAGGATCTTATAATACAAGACTGGCGTACGCAGCTAGAGGAATACTGCAGTATTAGAAACTGCCGAAATGTATTTGTTTTTCTCTACAGCTTTGAATGAATGTTTAACCCCAGGCTATAATTTGGTGAGTCTGAGTGTGTTCATGATGTTGCATAAATCACTGTGGTAACTAATGCCGAGGAGTGCTCCACCATGGATGGAATGTGAACTCTCCGGGCTAGTCTAACCCTGTTCTGCAGCCAGAAGTATGGCCGCACATTTAAAATGTAAAGCCTGCACTGGCACTAAAGAGTTGGGACCTAATGTCCAATGGCATTCTTCAGCAGAAAATAATTAAACCTGGTAAACTCTTTCTAGTTAGCTAGGGTCATGTCTAGTTTTACACTGAGAAGGTAAAATAAATTGCCATATAAACCTTTTGCTATCACATATTGTTGTGTAACCTGGTTGTTGGTTTTCTGAAAACTTAAAGATGATGAAACTCTAGTTTTAAACTCACAGATCCACCTGCCTCTGTCACACACACTCTCCCAACCCCAGTGCTGGGATTAAAAATGTTCACCGTCATGCCTGGCTCATATTTTTCAGTATTTTAAAAGCATAATGTAATTGCAACTTCAGCCTAAATATGTAGCCATTGATCTGTATTTCCCAGCAGTTTGTTTGCCTAATAAAATTCCTGGATTCATCCAGCAATGTGAGATACCTAGCAATTATTTTAATAGAATTAGCAGCTGTTTATTTTGGAGTTATTTATTATAATAATTTAGATCACAGTATGAAGGAATACATATTTATATAAATAGTAAGAAAAATGAGTTGTAATTTAGTTGAAATCAGGCTAGATAATCACTATATCCCCATTAGTGCACAGTGATGCCATCAAGTTGCCTCAGAATTTCTTAGTTTCCTTCTTCTTTATTTCCTGACAGCTGCTTTTATGCCTTTTTGATAGACTGGTCCTCTTTAATGGGCTTAAATGAGCTTGTATAAGTAACAGATATGATTAAAAGAAAACATTAATTTATACACCATACACGGTCTTCATTCAAGTAACATTTATTATAGTAAAGCCACCTCTGTGAATATGTAGCTTGTCCAGTCCTACAGGACACTACTCTCAAAATGTCCCTCTATTTTAAATAGTTCTTGAACTTGACTTGATTCTCTGCTTGTTTCTTTCTTGAATATGTTAATAATTATTTAATGTGGAACCTTGTGTTTTCATTTTATATTAGGTCCTTGTTATAGCCAGTCCTGGTCAGTTTAGAAATGAATACACACACACACACACACACACACACACACACACCACATCTATCTTATCTCAAATGGGCTGACTGACATTCTGTTTGAGCTAAACAACAATTTACCTATTGGAATAAGCAACGTTAAAGACAAAGGCCCAAAACCAAGCGGAAATGCAGAACTAGAGAGCCCAACCTTAGCTGGTTAAAGATGGAATAAAGGCAAAAGGAAAATCTCAGTCTCCAGTGAACAGTCAAGTTATTCTTTGAACTAAAATCAATCAAAAACCCAAGCTCCTTACCCTTGTGCACAAGGTTAGCTAGTATAGACCCCGCCTACCTCTGTACTCTTGTTCTGCCTCCATTCACCATGGTCCAGCTGCACTTCTTCATATTCTGTAGATAGCCAAATGTGTGCTGCTGTTCAAGAATCATTTGTCTCATGTCTTTCCCTGGTCATGGCTCCCTTATTGTCTGGGACTTACCTATTCTAAATTTGTCTTTTCTTGACATTACCTTCCAGTATCTGAAACATAACATATTTTATTTTAGCTGTTTATTGTTTTTCTCACACCACTGAGAGTAGAAATCTTGGTCCTCTCACCAAGAACAAGAATCTGGTACATTACCTACATGGGATTGAACATAGTTATTGGTGGAGGAACACACACACACGAAAGCAATCAGGAAGAAGTTCGGGCTGTTCCAGAAAACTACTGTGCAGAGCTCATGTTTCACAAAGCCCCAAAGTCCTTTTTTTGAAACATTTTTCCAGTATCTTCCACAAGGTTAGGCTATGTGCTATTGGCAGATTCTTACGTGTCCAACCCCAGGAAAAATGAGCAGCATTCCTGAGATGCTTGAATTTTGGAAAGAAAAACGCAGTAGTGAATATTGCCTTTGGATACCCAGTAAAGGAGACAGGGAAGTAACTCTTTCATTTATCTTTTCTATCTTGACCATGAGAAAATTTTATATTACTTAAAGAGGATCAGTTAAGAAAAGTGAAAGGAGGCATTCTTAATCACCCCCACCCTTTTTTCCTTTTTTTAATACTTAAGAGAGGAAACAAAGTAAGGAACCAAGAGGGCAAAAATGAACACTCAAGAGAGTAGTTTTCCTGAACAAAGGCCGCCATGCCAGTGTTCTTAACCCGTGATCTGTACATACTTGATGTGACTTTAAAGAATCTCTGCTGTGAGGGGTATACAACAGGTTGCAACCTCTGTTTCTAAAGCTGTTCTTTTTTTGGGTTTTCGAGACAGGGTTTCCCTGTATAACAGCACTGACTGTCCTGGAACTCGTTCTGTAGACCAGGCTGGTCTCTAACTCACAGAGGTCTGCCTGCCTCTGCCTCCTGAGTGCTGGGATTAAAGGCATGCACCACCACCTACTGGCCCATTTTGTTTTTTTTCAAGGAAGATCTGAACCTGCAGGTCTTATTTCACAACAGGGGATATTTATTTTCTAATATGAGATCCAGTGTTAGGCATTTCTAAATCATCTGTAAAACTACATATTCACATATTATTTTTTACTGGGTAGTCAGCATCACTGTGCCCTCGCTCCCTTTTGAAGTGACTGCAGAGTGAGGTGGTTGGACTAGCATGCTTTTCCCACTCGGGTTCCACACAGATGACCTGATCACAGGCTGCTTCTTGTCCGTAATCATATTAAGAGACATGGATATCAGAAACAAGATCCGTGTCCTCCCTCCAAAAGCACAGGAGTCCTTGTAGTGTAAAGTTAGGACATGCATGTGCTTGCTGTTCCACGTATAAGTTAGTGGCTTCTCAAATGCCTTGGCTAGCTGGGCAGCAGAAGCAGAGCTCAGACCTCTGAGACAGCAAGCACTCTTTCAGTTGTGGCACAGATCTGTATCATCCTAGCCAGGGTTACTATTCCTGTGAGGAAACACCGTGACCAAAGCAAATTGAGGGTGGAAGGGTTTATTGGGTTTTCAGTTTTGTATCACTGTTGATCATTGGAGGAAAGGAACTCAAACAGAACAGGAACCTAGAGGCAGGAGCTGATGCAGAGGCCATGGAGGAGCGCTGCTTACTGACTTGTTCCTCGTGGCTTGCTCAGGCTGCTTTCTTATAGAACCCAGGACCACCAGGGCAGGGATGGCACCACTTTCAACGGACTGGGCTCTCCTCCAGCAATCACTAATTAAGAAAATGCCTTACAGGCGTACCTACAGCCCCATCTTAGGGAGGCATTTTCCCAATTGAGGGTCCCTTCTCTGGTAACTCTAGCTTGTATCAGATTGACAAAAATATCTGCACACAGGCCAAGAAGTGCCATCTAGATGAACTACTCGTGATGGCATTCATGAGCAGATATTCTATATGTTTGCTAAATCATCTCTTACTATCCATAAAGTGTTGTAATACCCATCTTTAGAAGCTATCCTATGGCGTCATACCCATGCACATATGGACAACACTAATTGGATCCAACGGATTACTTTTTAGAAAAGAGAAAAGGAAAATAGGAAGACATGAGATTGTAAAGTGAGTGTGGGAGGAATTGGAGAAAGAAATGGGTTGAATGTGATCAAAACACATAGATTCATGTATGATATTCTCAAAGAATAAATACAAATACTCTTATCTTTTAAAAAGATACCTTGACTTTAATAAAAACCCCGGATTTGTGTTTACCTCCATTATGGCTTCCCAAACGCCCGTCCTTAAAATGTTTTGTGTTCCCCTCTCATTTCTTTCTAACCTTCCCTTTTCCCCTTTTTCTGTTTTTTTCTTTTTTGTTACTTTCTTGAGACAGGATCTCCCTGTCTCAAGACTCATGAGCCTCATGAGCCTCCTCTTTCCTCAACCTTCCCATGCTGGTATCACAGGGATGTAGCCGTACCCATGATACTCCCTTTTATTGTGCACAATCACTTATGCGTTAAATTTTTATTTCAAAGAGTGTTTTATAAACCTCTTCTCTTTAGATATATATGACTAATTAGCTACATCTTTTGTGAGCAGATCATGTTGTATCCTATATTTCCTTACTGCTCTACCCAGAAACTAGTTTCTTTATATAGCATGTGAATACCCCAGCCCCAGTAAAATTTCACTCTTATATCCTTGGAAAGAGGAGCAGTACCCTCCTTTAGGGAGAGCCTCATTGAGCACCTTTCTACTCCTCTAACTATACAAGATAAGCCCTTCCACTCAGTGTGAACTAATGGACGGTCCCCTATGTGTTTATTGGAATAGTGAAATGTATCTTCAGAGACCTATTATATGGCCAGAAGTCTCTGAAAAGAAGCTTTCTTAGGGGGCTTATGAGTTACTATTATTATCATCATTATTAGATTTTTGAGTCTTGCTATTAAGCCAACAAATCTCTTCTTGGTATCACACTTTGTCCTTCCTTTTCCTTCTAGTGATCTTTTTACTGAGGGCAAATGGTTACAAAGACATTGGGGTTTCTTGACCTCACAGTTTGTAAAGTGCTTTGAAATGAATATAGAAGCATGCTGTCAAGGAAGGATATTATTAGACTGCTTGCAAAGCTCTTATGAGTATTCGAGATGTATTATTTTAATATTTGAAATGACAACAGAAAGAAGTCCAGTGGTTTATGATAAGGAGAGTCTGTATGCATGTGTGTGCTGAGGTGTTAGGATGCACTTGTATATAAATCAGCATGTTGCAGATGGGCAGTTTACAACCAAAGGGTGTGTGTGTGTGTGTGTGTGTTTGTACATGCATGCATGCACATGTATACACTTGTGCTGCAGTGTGTTGGCTTGCTAGTAACTTTTTTCATTTAAGACATCTAATTGTTTACAGAGCTTGGAGTCTGAGAGAAATTATTTCCTAGAAGATACTACAGTTAAATCTTTTTGTCATTTACAAAGTAGTTGGTGTGTGAGTGCCAGTGTATGTATTCAGTGTACATGTGTGAGCGAGCATACTTAAGTATGTGTATGGGCATGTTGCAGGGCTGGGAGTTGCAATCAGGTGTCCTCTGTCACTCTCCACCTTATTTTTGAGGCATCTCTTACTAACACTGGAGGTCGTAAGTTTGCTATACTTGCTGGTCAGCAAGCCTCAGTGGCCCTCCCTTCTCAAGTCCCCAGCACGGGGATTCCAAGGGCATTCAGTGAGCCTCAGTGAGCCTCTTTCTCAGTCCCCAGCACGAGGATTCAAAGGGTACTCAGCCTTTTACAGGGGTGCTGGGGATAGAACTCAGGTCCTTATTTGTCGTTGGTTGTTTTTACTCTTGGGCTATCGGCTTCCCAGCTCCCAAATAATTACATACAAGACTTGTTATTTCTTATGAATGCCTGGCCTTAGCTTGGCTTGTTTCTTACTAGCTTTTCTTAACTTAAATTATCCTAACTTTTGCCTCTCAGCTTTTACCTTTCTCCATTTCTGCATATCTTCCTGTTCTTTTTCTCTGTAACTGGTTGTGTGGCTGGCCTCTAGCATCCTCCTTTCCTTGTTCTCTTTCTCTTTGTTCTTCTTTTCCCAGATTTCACCTTATATTTATTCTCTCTGCCTACCAGCCCACGTATTCTTTCTTCTGCCTCACTATTGATCATTCGGCTCTTTATTAGACCAATCAGGTGTTTTAGACAGGCAAAGTTACACAGCTTCACAGAGTTAAACAAATGCAACATAAAAGAATGCAACCCATCTTTGCATCATTAAACAAATATTCCATGGTATAAACAAATGGAACACAAATTAATATTCCACAACACTCATGCTTGTCCCACCAAATAGGTTTTGAAAAAAAAGTTTTAAGAAAAGAAGTATTGAAAAACTAACAGTTTACAAGATTGATATGAAGATAACTTTAGAACCCTGTAGGAAATCACAAAAGAAGATATAAGCAAAAGATATACCAAGTTCTTGGACTCAGAATAAGATCATAAAGTAGGTACTAATACTTTCTCAATTTATAATATAATTTTCTAACATACCATTGCTTCATTTTTTTAATTAAGGAAAATTTGAAATTAATATAGACATAAAAACCCAAACAACTAGGAAAAGTTGGCTAAATAAAATATAAAGGGAGAATTGGTTTTATAAGATGTAGGAAAGTACATGAATAAATAGCCTAATCAAAGAAATCAAATGAAAATGGCAAGAACTGATCCAAATACAAGAATTAGTCCGAAGGTTGTATCTCAAATCAGAGGTGGTAAACAGCTTGTAAGTGTGGTCAGACGTGGGAATGATCTTCCAGGGAGAAAAGCCAGGATGTCCTCTACATCCATCTTAAGGCGGTTATCAAGGACTTTTAAATGAAGTCATAAAGTCTCAAAAGAAAATACATGGAACTGACTTGTTTACCTCGGAGTGGGAAAGGAGTTTCTACTTCACACTGAAGTACAGAAATCGTCAAAGACGAGTGGATATAGCCGCATGTGTTTACATAAAATGTCCACAACCAAAAACAGAGAAAACCGTGTTTGCAGTTTTAGTGCTGATGGGGAGATATTGAACAGAAAAAATATGGAAAATGGGGGCTGGAGAGATGGCTCAGAGGTTAAGAGCACTGGCTGCTCTTC
>LOJH01004851.1:24332-35036 GCA_001685095.1 Ellobius talpinus
AGAGAGAGAGAGAGAGAGAGAGAGAGAGAGAGAGAGAGAGAGAGAGATGATTGAGCTGTTTCAGGTTTGTTCATTTCAGAAAGCATCTCTGTGCTGGCTTGTTGTTTGTCAACTTGACACAAACAGCTGTAGAAATCTGAGAGAGAAAAACTCAGTTGAGAGACCAGGCTGTAGGAAAGCTAGGGCATTTTCTTAATTAGTGATTGGTACATGAAGGTCCAGCCTATCATGGGTGTGAGCAACCTTGGGCTAATGGTTCTGGCTGAGCAAGCTATAAGGAACAAGCCAGGTCAGAAGCATTCCTCCATGGCCTCTTCATCTGTTCCTGTCTGCAGCTTCCTGCCCTGCTTGAGTTCCTGCCCTTAGTTTCCTCAATGATGGACTGTTGTCTAGAAGTGTAAGTGAAATAAATGTTTTTCTCTCCTGCCCAGGTTGCTTTTGGGTATGGTGTTTCATCACAAGAGAAACACTAAGCGTCTTTCCAAATACCTTCTAAATTCTAAATTATTGCCAGTTTAAGGTATTATGAAGATCTACATTTAAGCTATTCAAATTAAATCATTAGACAGATAGCATAGGTTAATGTTAAAATTAAACAAATTCAAACCACTTTTCCCGAATCATCTTTTTTTGGCAAGAATTAAGAGATTCTCTTTCAGTACAGTTTTAAAGCTTAGAGATGTGGGTGGGGAGAATGGGAGACTTGAGCATTTAGTATAGTTTAAGTTGTTTGTTTGTTTGCCTGTTTGAGATGGAGACTTTGTTTTAGATCTGGCTGACCTGGAACTCACTGCATAACCCACACCAGCCTCCAACTCATGCCAGTCCTCTTAATTCAACCTCTCAAACGTTCATGTTAAAGACCACCATGCCCTGCTAACTAAGATACTTTGGGTAGGGTGCAATAATAGTTCAAGGTGCCTGATAAAATTTATGCTCTCTCATTTCCATAAATACTTTAAATCAGACTAATAAATTGAACACAGTAATTTTAAGTGGCTTTTTTCCTGCTGTAAATATAGCAGATTAAGAACTATGCTCATGATATATACCTTTTCTTGTTGGTTGAGGTGTTCTAGAAGACAAAACTTTCTAATGGCTTGTTTTCTTCATTTACCACTAGAGAGCAGCATGAAGTTATTAATGTTCAGGTCATATGCAAAAGAAGAAAACCAATTAGAAAAAAGTATAGAAGAATAAGTAATTCTCTGGTCCTTATATTTATTTTGTAAATATTTCCTTCAGAATGCTATATGCAAATATAAAATAATGCATATTTACTGTAAATTAGTGACCTAGATTCTATTCTAAGCAAGTGTCCTATCACTCTTGCTAGTCTTTTATTTTTGACACAAGGTCTTACAAAGTTGCCCAGGCTGGCCTTGGACATATCATAGCACTGTATTTTAATTTATTTTAGCACATACTATTGATCTTTTTGCTCTTTTTTGGGCCTATTAGTCATTATCTCCTTCTCTCTCTTTTCCTCCTCCTGTGTGTGTGTGTGTGTGTATAGTTACATGTATGTGTACATGAAAGTGGAGGAGTCCGGGTAGAACTTGAGCCATCTTCTTCTCTTAGCTTCCTGACTAGCGGGTATTACACTAGCTCTAACATAAAAATACAGTTTTAATTTGTACAGAATTTCTACATGGTAGTTATATTCATAGAAACATAGGCTGCAAAGTTTTCTGTACTAGAATGCCAGACTTATCAATTGCTAATTATTTTCTGAATTTCATATGTGCTTTAACTAGGATATAATTTTTAAAAATTCTGTGTGTGCGCGCGCGTTTTTTCTGTGTGTTTATCACATGTATGCAGTACCTATGGATGCCAAAAGAGGGCATCAGGTCTTCTGTAGCAGAATTGTGTTAGCTCTAGGAACTCTAGGCAGCCAGTACTGAGAACAAATGCACCAGGTTCTGAATAAGGAGATATGAGAATCTGAAACTCCTTTCCATACCCTTAGCTAGTCCCTGGTAGTTTAGAGTACTCAAAGAACATTCCTAAACCTGTTGATTCAACACTCCCTTCATCTTTATATTCAGCTTTCTAATTTCCTGATGAAAATCTTCACTTAGCTGTCCTAGATGTGTCTCAGAGCCAACATTTCTGAGGTGCAATGGCACAAGCCATGATACTTATCTCAAACTTTCTTCTCATTTCTTCCCACATAATAGCCTCTTCTCACTTTTCAAAACTCTTTCCCAATCATTTCCTTCTTTGCATATCATAGCACTGCATTTTAATTTATTTTAGTACATACTATTGACCTTTTTGCTCTTTTTTGAGCCTATTAGTCATTCTTTCCCCCTCTCTCTCCCTCCCCCTCTGTGTGTGTGTGTGTGTGTGTGTGTGTGGTGTGTATTTACAGGTACATGTGTGTGTACATGAAAGTGGAGATCAGCAGTCAACGCCAGTGTCTTTATCTGTCACTCTTTACGTTAACTTTAGAGACAGGGTTTCTTACCGACCTGAGAACTGGTTGATGAAGTTAGACTGGCTAGCCAGTTGACTCTGAGCATCTGCTTCTCTCTCCCTTCCCAGCACTGGAATTGCATTCATTTTCTCTGTGGGTGCTGGGGGTCTGTACTGGGGTTCTTCTGCTTGTGTAACAGGCAGTCTTTTGACTGAACAATCTCTCTAAGCTCTCTCTTTAGTCTGGCATTGGTTTTTATTGGCATTTTCAGCAGCTTTGTCAGCTCTTAATGCACCTTGCCTATGTCCCTTCCCACCGAACTCCCTTAACTAGTATTAGTAACCTACAGGCCTCTGTGTAGACCCCCTTCTGCCTTCAGCTCTCTTTCTCCATCTCTCCACTTACAAGCTTGTATTCCCTGTTTCTGACAGAACCAACCCTTCCTTACCTCTGTGCAGGTATATTGTTCCATTAAGCTGGGAAGAGCACCTCCTTCCCGTTCTACTGTTCCAGATATCAGTTTAAAGAACACTTGGCAGAGGACTTGTTTCCTGTCCTCCAGTGCACCTGCAGATAAGGCCAGGTTTTATCATTCCTGTGTGTGTGTCTAGCTCTTGTTCCCATGTTTCATGTCACCTAACTCAGGTTGTAATGGACCATCAGTCTCCCTCATCATCTTACTAGGCTGAACCACTGCCTAGTTAATGGCAAGGACTGCCGTCTGACTTCTTTACAGTGACTGCCTCAGGGTGATTCACTCAGATATTAATGAATGGATGTTGCCATGATCACTCTGTCACATTTCTGTCTGTGTGTCTCCTTTTTGGCCCAGTATATCAGATGATGGATAATAATTTTGAAATTTTCAAATGTTTTCTTTCTTGCATTTATAATAAGATAAAGGAGAAAGCTTCTGCAAATATGAAGTAACATTACATATTTCATCTAGCTTATCCTAAGACATGTTTAAAATACATATATAAACTCTTACATAATATACATATATGTAGCTATGCAGTATGCCTGTTTGCCTGTAAGGATATATTTTTAATCTCCTAGCTCTGAGTTTGCACTGCCTCTCACAAATAGTGCCATGGTGTACTTGGCAGTCAATATTCTTTCTCTCTCCATAAAGAAAGACAATCCCTTGGAGTTATTGCCATCTTAGCTTTGATAAATTGAGGAATTTTTGTCAACCTTGTAATTAAAGACAAAGGTCCCATTGACATAGGCGCCTACAGTTGATCATGGCTCACAAAACCTGGAAGGCCATCTTTTACTTCAGAGGAGGATATAATGAGCACATGGCTGACCTCTGCTCAAAGCCTCTGGATACACAGGAAGGGAAGGCTTGTGGAAGATAGAAACCATTCTATTGGTAAACAGCGAAGAAGCAGCAGCCAGGATGGTTCACCTTGCAGCATCACTCTCCTCTTTGCTGCTGTTGTTTCCATTGTCATATAACTGCATTAACTTCCTCAGACCAGTTCCCGGACCTCATTAGCTTATTGTTGACTGATCAGATTCCTTTGCACTGTGCTAGGGAACCACATGGTAGCAGGGGCTGGTCAACCAAGGGGTAAGTGGGACTCATCTGAGAGCTCTCTCAATATTAATATGTTATAATTTGGGAAGGGTGGAAGTAAATGAAGTAGGATAGTCAGTATAAAGTAGGTGCTATGACAGAGGTAAGTAGATGTGACTCTTGTTCGGGAAAGATGGTGTTTAGTCTGCCTGTGAGGTGAGAGGGTTCATCCTGTGGAGAAATGGGAGCGGATGGGAGCATTCTTGATGAAAGTGGCCATGTGTAAAATCACTGAACTATGAAGATGACAGCTGGTGTGAGGAGCGCTCTCTGAGAAGAGGAGGAGGAACTTTTACGCTGAGATAGCTGTGAGGTGAAGCTGGAGCGGTAGTTAGTTTCCAACAGGCCTGGGAAGTTAAGGGGTTTCAAGTTTTTCCTAGCTATGGGCTCTATCTCAAGAGCAGCGTAGCTGAACTCCTAAAGATGAACCATAGCAAACCTGGGACAGATTCACCTTATTGACCACCTACAGTGTGTTTTGCCTGGATTCTTTGATTCTTACACTAAGCTTGTATTGTAGGTACTTGCACCAATTTTTTTGCTAGGAAAATGAGTAGAGAGTTTCAGAGACATTAAGCAACTTTCTTATGTTTACAGCAGTCACTGGAGTTCAAAGAAGGCTACATCTAGTTCATAGCTTGGGGAAGAAACCCAAAGATTCACAGAAACAACATTTCCTTTCTGAATAATGAATTAATTCTGTCAGAATCATGCTCAGTAGATGGCTTCTGATAAAGCAATAATATGTTATTTAAAAATTTTATAATATAATCATAATTGAAATGAACAGTCATGGCTGTTTACAACAGAAGAACTTAAATGACCAAAATTATTATTATTTTGACGTGTATATTACCATCAAATGAGAGAATGTTCAAACTGAAGTTCAATATTTAGACACGCCTGGCGTTTTGCCTGCCACATGGTGCAGCTGCTCCATAACCTGTGAGTGGTAGAGACTTCGGCATTCCCTCAAGTTGCATCTGTACATATATTGCATGTAGTCTACCGGGGGCAGAATCCACTCGCTTAGGATGCCAGACTTGTACAAAACTGGAAAACTGGCTTTGTTATTCACATGCTCTGACTTTTAAACGCGTTCAGAAATTCATTTGATCAGCTGATATCTCATTATCAGAGGCAAAAACAAGCACTAACTGCTGCAAAGACATGTTCAAACGTGGAAATATGTTTATATACTAGAATCTTGTGACCAGAGGCCTTCTTTCCTCCTTGCAGTATGTTCTGCAAAATGTTCCTTTAACACATACAGGTTTGGAATCTGTTTAGCTTGAGAAGAGAGTGCAGGAGGCCGCAGGTCAGTCTAAGCCCTTTTGCCCATCTGGGCTTTTTTAGCCTTTTTCTCTGTATCCCAACGGTGCTTTTCTGTAACAGACATTAACATAGGAGTTAGCTCCAGATGTCTGTAGTTTAGTTTCTGGTTCCTGGCGAAAGGATGTGCTCTCCCATTCCCTTTTCTCATTGTTAACGAAAATCTAGCTAGTAATTGCAGAGCCCACGTTCAAATCCAGATCTATCTGAGTGCTAACCTCCATGCTGTTCCCTCTCAGGTGTGAGGTTCATGCTGGCATGTCGACCGGCTTGATCATTTGTGTTATGGGTCTTGTGCAGGCAGCCACATTTGCTGTGAGTTCATGGATGTAGTGGTCTCATCATGTCCCTTAGACTCTGTTTGACTCCAGTTCTCTCTGACCTCTGGCTCTTAGAACATTTCTACCTCATCTTCAGCAATGTCCCTGAGCTGTCCATGAGGGGAATGGTATAGCTGGCCCAGTTGTGGCTGAGCACTGTACTAGCTCAGGTTAGATTTTCAGTCAAGGATCTTGAATTTGTAGAGATTGTTCCAATGCTATCAAAGCAAAACCAGCCTTTTTAAACCTTGTGTGGTAGTCAGCCTTCCATTACTACACTAGATCCCTGAGTTAGTCAACCAATGGTCTGTTTGGATTCATACACTCACATGGTTCAGTCCCGGCTTGATTGGCCCATTGCTTTTAGCATAAGACAACATATTCTGGCAGGATGTGACAGCGTGAACATGCTCATCTCAGGTCCAGGAAATCAAAGAGAAGAAACCAGCGTCTCATAATCCTCTTTGGGGGCTGTTCTCGGTGCTTCCAGTGCCTCCCAGTCACCCACCTCTCAAAGTCTCAGCTGCTTCCAGTAAGGCCAAGCCATGAACCAGTCTTCTAGCAAACAAGACTTTGGAGGATACTCAGAATTTAATCCTTTGTTTTTTCTATAGTACTGGAAATAATACTTTCTATGTTTGTACTAATGAAAAAAGATAACTACCTTAGAATCTGTTAAAGAACAGAACTTTTCTTCTCAGTTGAACTAAAAGAAAGGAAAACAGAACAACACACACACACACACACAAACAAACAAACAAAAAAATCAAGTGACTGAGATGCTGTCCCAACAACCACATCAATCTTGTAAATTGATAATGCTGGGGCTTACATACTTGAGGCAGTTATGCACAGGGCCAGGGCTTAACAGAGACAGCCAGTTAAATCAGCGTGATGTGGCTGTGATGCTATATGCACAGCCTAGTAGGCCTGGCCACAGGAGGACTAGCAAGTCTAATAAAGATGATGCTTGATTATTAACTGAGATTTGGATAGTATCAATATAGTTAGGTTTCTTAACCTCATTTTTAAAATATCAATGTATTTGTGCTTGTATGGACATTTTGTATGTGTGTGTGAATGTATATGCATGCATGTTTGTATTATATGTGTATATGTATATATGTGTGTGTGTGTAGGTACATGATATATGTGCATGTATCTTCACATCTCCATTAACCAGAGGAAAGATGCAAAAATATTCATTCTAGGGTGGATGAGTGTCCTGAAATATTCAATGTACAGTGAGTGCTGGCTCACTTTATCAGTCAGAATCTTATCAGACTCATAGTGCTGAGCTTTGAGAACAAGTGTCTTTTCCTGGAATATAGGCCTGTTTCCTACAGTAGGCAGATTCATTAGCATGAGGGTATTCACTGCATGAATAAACCACACAATTTTACTTATGTATATTCCTTAACCAGGCATTAATAAAACATTTTGCTATTGGAGGTCTCTAATTTTTTTCACTCTGTTTATGACATTATTCATAAAAATTAATTACTTTTGTTATACTAATTTTATTAAAATGACTTTATTCTTTTTTCATAATTTTCTTTTTGACTTTTTTTTTAGGATGGACGTTTGAAACCAGGAGATCAACTTGTCTCAGTAAACAAGGAATCTATGATTGGTGTATCATTTGAAGAAGCAAAAAACATAATTGCCAGAGCCAAGTTGAGGTAACAATTCCATCCATATGATAGGATGAATCATTTAGCATATACATCGAAAGGTGGTGATTGAGAATACTGTAAAGAAAGGTTTTTTACTCTACTAGAAACAGTATCTTTGAATTTGCTTGATTGTGTTTGTTGCATATCCACAAAGTGATTTCTTTTCATCATAGGTCAGAATCTCCTTGGCAGATAGCATTTATCAGACAAAAATCTTACGGTGGCCATCCAGGAAATGTTTGCTGTCCATCCCCATTACAAGCTTCAGAAGACTGTGGACCTCAAACCTCAGCATTTAATCTTCTTTCCCCTCCCCCTGAAGCACTAGTTCCAAAGACTTCATCCACTCCCAAGACTCAGAACCCCATTTTACCTTCTTTTAAAGAAATTCAGGTACTCTTAAACTCCAGCTTAATATTCAGTCCATAAAGCATTTATGTTTTTTAATATTGATTTAGTCAACATAGAATTGTAATTTCATTAATAATGCTTATTAATAAGTTAGTAATTCCTTGAAAGAATTTTTTCCTTTTTAGGTTTTTATGATGCAAAAACATAGATTTTTTTAAGACAATGTATCCTTTCTTTAAAAATTAATAAGAAAACATCAACATACAACTAGACAGCACTTCTGCCTAACTGCGTATAGGTACTCTGTGGGGGGGCGTTTGTGTATGTGTGTGTGTTCAGTCCTTAGTTTCTTCCTTACGTACTGAGGTTAATCCAGACTTTCTTGTCTGTAGTGTTCCTCTCATCCTCGCATGTGTGTCCTATGAAATAGTTCACCTTACTTATTTGATTTCTATAAAATAGAGAATTTATATATCCAAATTAATATAATTGCTTTCAATCTGCTACATTGTTCTATTAAATCACAATTCTAAAGTAGACTTTAGATTCTTTAAAATTTGTGTTCAGAGTAAAATAAAACAAGAAACGGGTATACTTTGAGTCAATAGGCTAAGTTTTGCTCAAGGTATATGGTGATCAGAGAGCCTGGTTTCTGTGAGCCCTTAGACTGCATCTTTTGAAAGGCAAGGGACATGGCATTCTGTTCTGTTATCTTAGACACTGTAGAGATAAAACCATTATTACTTTCAACTCTGAAATGCTTTCTTTGAAGATAAACATACCAAATATTAGGAACTTCATACTTTTTGTAATATTGCTTTGATCTCTTTAAACCTTCTATTAATGTTAACATGAGCATCTAGTTTAGTTTTTGACCTACTTTAGAAAATGAAACATCGTCTCCCTCATTTTCTTTCACAGACAAAACATGGATACAATAAAACAGAACATACTCCAATTACTTCTTTGGACAACAGCCCTACAGATGCATCCAGTTCAGGTAAATTCCCATTTAATTCCTGTAATTTTGTTCTTCAATTATCCTTTCTCAATGATGAATTCATAGTATGACTTTCAATAGACTTTAAAGAAGGATATATTATGCTTTTCTTCCTTCAATGAATAAAAGAGCGAAATGAATTTGGTGCTTCCTGTTAAATTCTTGCTTTTGCTGGAAATTTATTTGAATATAGAGTTGAAATTTTTAGAAGTGCATTATAATAAATTAATACATTTTAAGAAGTACATTATAATAAATGTCTGTAAAATTGCAATAGTTAGATTGTTATAATTAAATAATGAAAGGCTTCTATAGCCAAGATGCAATTTATTGCCCTTTACTGAAGTACTCATGAGATTTAACACTGCACCATTGAAAACACAATATAGATGGGACAGAACTGAAGAAAAATGCTTGGTTTTTTTTTTTTGGAAGATACTGTGTGGATATGAATTAGAAAGGACAGCAATACTGACTTTGATATTGTTTTGAATCACCCTAAAGTGACTTGGTGATCTTTTAAAAATAAAATAAAATAAAATGAAAATTGTCTAAGCTGCACATAGAAAAGGATTTTTATCAAACCATAAAGATCTTATTGTCTTAAATATCAAGAAAAATAATTCTTACACCAAAATTATCTCTTAAAATTAAAGAGGACAATTTATTAACTATATTTAATATAACTAAAAGGATAGTTACATGTTGCTAAATTATAATTCAAAGTGCAACCCAATGTATGTAAGGTGGAGACTGCTTGTTTGTTTCCTGGCCGCTCAGACTCAAAATAATCACACAGAAACTATGTTAATTAAAATACTGTTTGGCCTATTATCTCAGGCTTTTTGTAACTAACTCTTCCATCTTAAATTTGCCCATTCCTATTATTCTGTGTAGCATCACAAGGTTGTGGCTTACTGGATAAAGTTCTGGAGTCTGTTTCCTTTGGCAACTACATAGCACCTCTCTGACTCCACCTTCTTTTCTCTGCTTGTAATTCCTGCCTTGCTCTCTTCTACCCTGCCATAGGCCCAAGGAGCTTCTTTATTTATTAACCAATAAAAACAGCACATATACAGAAGAACTTCCCATACCATTTCTCCTTTTCTGTCCAAATAAAAAGGTTTTAATTTAACATAGTAAAATTACATATAAAAACAGGTATTAAGTAAGAATTACAGATACAGTTATAATATTTATATTTATTTTATCTTTTATCATAAGCAAGGGAAGCTATAATTATAACTATTTATTCTTTAATTCCATCAAAGACCCCAGAAGGTTAAAATATTACTTAAGTTAACAGGAAGTGCATTGTAAGCAACTTGCAAAACTCTAAAATTGACAGAGATATCTTACTGCCTGGACAGTCACCCAAAGTCCTTCTGTAATTTCAGGGCATCTATATTCAGCCTACAGGCCCATAGTATCTGGCAGACTTTTTCATGAAAGTAGGAAAATTTAAAGACAGTTCCACCTATATTGGTAGTTTGTCAATCACTTTTTTCTGTCTCCTGCAGAATGTCTGGCAGACTCTTTCATGGAGCAGGAACCCAGAAGGACTGTCTCACCTTCTTTTGGCAAGTTCAGCAGTCATTTTTCTGTGGATCCTGCATGCCCGGTTTATACAGCATACCATCAAGCAATCCAGGAAAGAGCAGTTTCTTGCCCAAATGCCTAACAGACTCCAAATGGCTTTCAAACTTATGAGTTTGAAGTTATTGGTGCTGTCAGATGCAGATGTGTCTCATTGTCATGAAAAGTCCTAAGTTCTTAAAACATTTTAAATGCCTTATTCTGTAAGTCTTTGAAAGATTTGAAGAATATATCTATCCATCTGAAATATATCTCTGTTCATCTAGAAAACCTAATTAACATGACTATACACGTCACTATTAAGGATGAGTATCTATTCACCTGTATTTTTTAATTATATATCACATTTTTAAATGAGCTGCATATATACAATATCTTAATCAAGAGCAGAAATATACATATAACAAAATTGACCTTAAATT
>LOJH01004852.1:0-27937 GCA_001685095.1 Ellobius talpinus
AAGGAGGCAGGGGAAGGGGAAGGAAGGCAGGGGAAGGAAGCAGGGGAAGGAAGGCAGGGGAAGGAACCAGGGGAAGGAACCAGGGGAAGGAAGCAGGGGAAGGAAGCAGGGGAAGGGGAAGGAAGCAGGGGAAGGAAGCAGGAGAAGGGGAAGGAAGGCAGGGGAAGGAAGCAGGGGAAGGAGGCAGGGGAAAGGGAAGGAAGGGAGGAGAAGGAAGGAAGGCAAGGGAAGGAGGAAGGGGAAGGAAGCAGGGGAAGGAAGCAGGGGAAGGAAGGCTAGGCTAGGTGCAGAATGACAGGCCCAGGTAGAGGAGAGAAACAGGGTCTCCCTGGAGATCAGCAGCCAAGAATGCTGACTTCCCTGNGGGGGGGATGGGGTAGGGGAGGTCGGGCAGGACGGGAAAGGAAGGCCTGGCTTAATCTGCATAGCATTAATTAGCAAGAGTGTCTAATTAGGACAACCATTACAGAGCTCCAGTACGAAGCCAGTGCTGAATATCAATCAGTCTTGGAGCCTCTCCATGAAATTGAAGCAAAGGTTGACCTTATTAAACAGGAAAGATTCTAACTCAATTATTTCCCAAGTCGAATGCACAAAGCGAGGTGATGTCAGGAAGGCACATCAGACCTTAATTCGGGAAATACAGGTTCTGGATGTTATCACCTCCATCCCTTGGGGGCTCCTAAGCAGCGAAGGAGTCATGAATGGGCCATGTGTATGTGCTGCGTGCTCGCATGCACACCCTTGGAGCTTATTAACTTGGCTGGGGAAAGGAGCCTGCATAGCCTCTGGTGGTGAAGCTTACATTTCACTTTGGTTCAGGGCTCCTACATGACTCTGTCTGCATCATTTTCTGTCCCCCACCCGCAATGTTCCAAATAATAAAACACATTAAAAACTTCAAAGTCTCTGGGGAGATCTACTGTAATCATTACAATTCTGGCCTGACTCTGGAAGCTGCAAGGCAGGCCAGGAGAGCAATTTATCATGCAGGCTCAGAGGCCTGGGGACCACTCTATCACCTTGTGCACAACCCCAGGATGGGACACAGCAGCCCTGAGAAGCTGCTCCTTGAACATGGAGGCCAGTGGGGCCCAGCTGCAGGGCTGCGGGCTCAAAGCTGGAAGGAAGGTGGGTCTGAGTGGCAGCCTGACCCCCTCAAACCTGCCTTTGCTATTTGTTGGCTTTGCCCTTGGACAAATACGGTTCTTTGGAGCCTCAGTTTTCCCTGTCTGCAAAAGAGAGTTCATGATGGCTCCTTTGAGCAGCAGGTACCTGTAGTAGCAGGACGTTAGTCCAGATTATTATCAATGGGAAAATTACAGACCTGTGAAGGGCTGGTTTATGTCCAGGAGTGGAACAGGACCACATGGTGGGAACATCTCCAGGAATGTGTCTTGATCTCCTGCCCAGCCAGAAATCTCTTGTGCAGCCCAAGGCTTCACTGAGGTAACAGGACATACTGTCTCACACAGTCCCGAGGACACTGAAGGGCAGGGGAAGTGTGGGACACAAAGAAATCTGGCAGATAGCTAAAGTCTGAGTGAGCTGCGTGACCTTGAAAACGTCACTTCGAGGACTCTCCAATTCTCAGTGTTTTATAGTAAAATGGTGACAGGAGATTTATCAGGGATCAAATGTGTGGTGGGTCTGTTTCAAGGAAGCTAGTGATCAGGGCTCATTGAAGATTAGCTGTAATTAAAGTATTTCTTAAATGCCTGTTATATTCAGAGCACCAAACAGGTGATGGGCTCACAGCACAAATATGTTAACATGTGGGTTAGATAGGTTGTCAATCAGTGAAGCAATAAAGCTGCCTGAAGTGGGTACATGTGCGTAAGCCCAGCCCAAGTGATTAAGGGGCCCAAGTGCCCACCCGGCTCAAGCTGAGAATAGTCACTCTTCAAGTATGACACTAGGGAATGGGCATGAGTACATGAAATGAGCTTTCAAAACCCAGAGGAAGCTTAGATCATCATCCCCATGCCAGGGGGTGCACTTGAAGCTCACTTGCTCCTGCAGCCACCCGTGCAGAAGGCATGTCACAAGTAAAGCTGTAGCTTTCCCATTGCACAGAAGCCTCTTTCTGGCAGTCCAAAGCTCAGATTTTGAAAAATAAACTTTTTAGTTTACAAAATGCTATCTTCCCATTATTAATAATTTGAGGAGAGAAGAAAAAAGTCTATGATACAGAATATTGGTACTTTCACAATCTTTTTTCTACATGGAAAAATTGAAAAATAATCAGAAACATGCAGTTTGAGGCTCAAAACTTTCCAGCTAACAGTCTATCCCAACTTCTCTCTCTCCGTGACTTCCGATGCTCTCTATTTTTACGGCCGTACTAGCCTCCGTCACTAGCTGCTTAGATATTCTGAACCACTTGAATATCCTTGAACCTGTAGGACTAGATGGATTTTGAAACAAGTGCTGGAGAGTTGGCCCTGTGGTTAAGAATGCATGCTGCTTCTCCAGAGAGTTTGGCTCTTAGCACCCACAATGGGAGGTCGTAAGTGCCTGTAACTCTAGCCAGGGGAGTCTACTCCCTTTTCTGGACTCTGTGGGTGCTACCCTCACATGTACCCCTCTTACATTCATATTTTAAAAATAAAAGTAAAATCTTTATATATAAAAATTCCCCCATCAATGAAAATTGCCCTGTGTATCCTGCTTGTTGGGGGTTATTTCTTTGTTGTTAAAAAGTTCTCAGATGTAGGGGAGAAGGGTTGACTAGTTGACCGCAGGACTCCTCACAGCCAATGAGTCAATTTTAAGGCCCCAGATGGATTGTGTTAGGGCACAGCGGGTATGACAGGTGCCCCACCATGTGGTGTTTTGCGACTAATTAGTCAACCCTGTGTCATGGTGTCATCCGAAGTCACATCAATTTCAAGCTTCACTAAAGTTCAAGTGGAAAAGAAGATGATAATTCAACATTTTAGCAAATAGAAAATGTTCCAGATCAAGCTAGACTTTTTTTTGACTTATTTTATAGGTGTTAGAAAATGAGTTAATGTTTTTTCTTTTATTGACGTGCGATGAGTTCTCAAGGCTGTCTGTAAAGTCTCTAGGGTCTCTGTCAGTCCAGTGCATAGCCCTAGCTCCCCGCAGGCTGCCACTGGCCCCACAGGCCGCCACAGTCCAAACCTCTGAGCAGGTGGGAGCTGCTTTTTAATGGAAAAGCTTTGACTTTTGGGAGAAATGGAAGATGCTTAAAGGAGAGGAGACAGCATCTGGCCTCTGTCCCTTTACCTCTTCCCCTAAAAATGATGGAAATAGACATAGATTCTGATGTTAGCTAGTTTTTTTTTGCCAAGAAGCTGAATTAGAGGCGGGAATGGTGCCACTGATCACAGGCCTTCTTGGGGTAGGCGTGATGCTGGCCACATGCTTCTGGACCACTTTGACAAGGACCTTATGGTCATTTCTGGCTGGAGAGCATGGTGAGCTGTCCTAGCTCCTTCCTGAAGGGAAATGCATCATGTCCCACAACAACCCGAGTGTCCCTGGGCTTCCAGCCCCAGCTGGGTCTGGGATCAGCATCAAGTAAGCTTTCAAAGCTCGAACCTTCTGGAGGGTCAGAATTGGCTCTGTTTCTCCTGGTGCTCACGCTGCAACAGCAGAGCACCAGGACTCCCCGAGACACCCCTATACTCATGGGCTCAAGACAGAGCTCCAGGCTGCTCTTCACTTTGAAGCTTGCAAGAGATGCTAAGTAGGCCAGCACTGGGGACAGCCTCCAGACCTCTGCCTTGTGTGGTTAGCGCTCTGAACCACTAAGTACACCCCCAGCTTGGCCACGTTTCTCCACAGTAAGAACGTATAGTGCAACTAAGTGAGAGTTTATGCAAGAAGACAGACTGAAAACTTCCTGTGGGTGGGGCCCTCTCTGTGTACCCCCAGCATGGACCACACTCTGGGGTGTCTAGCAGGTACTCAGCAAGCAAGAACTGGTTGAAACTGTTGTGAAAACACAAATGAATAAGAACTTGGGATGTTGAGGCAGGAAGATAGAAGTTTACATACCTGGACCTTGTTTTAGAAAACAAAATAGGCTCTCAGGGATGGCTTTACAGGTAAAAGTGATTGCCACACAAGATTGATGACCTGAGTTCAATTTCTGGGCATTATATGAAAGTGGAAGGAGAGAACAGACTTCCAAAAGTTGTCCTCTGGCTTCCACATGAACGCTCTCGTGCATACACATGGCTGCTTGTCGCATGTGCACCCTGCATCAGACAATACAAACAAACAAAAACCAGAAGTATGAATGAATGAACCAGTGAGTTATTTTGCTGGTTCTTCCTTATAGCTCTGGGGCTAATTTGCACCTGGAATTAAATGGGCCTCAATGATTATATCAAGGAGCTGAGAAATGAGATTGATGGACACACCAGAGAGAGCAGCTCCCATCCTATGTCTGTGCACAGGGGGGTGGCTGAGAGCATCAGCATGGGCATCTTCTGGTCCTGGCTCTGCAGGTCCAAACACTTTCCACCTCTGCCAGTGATGCCTCCCTCCCCAAAGCTCTTTCAGCTCTGCTATAAGTATCACCAGGCAATTAACCTTATTTTGCTGTTGAAATGCTTCTATTGTGATCTTAAAAATCTTAGCTGAAACATAATATGTGTATATTTCTATGGAAGTTTTGTTACAGACTTTGAAACATGCATGTATGTGATGACTGGATCAGGCTGGGAAATACCCCATCCCCTCAAACATTGTGCAGTTCTATGTGGTAAGAACATTTGCCCTTTTCTAGTTATTTGCAATGTACCATAGGTAGTTATAGCCATAGTTACTCTATACAGAATAGTAGAGTTTGTCCCTCTTACCTAATTATATTTTGGTCTCTTGTCTTAATCGGCCATTTAAATCTGTGTCAGGGAGTTTTCACGAGCATCCCTACTTCCTGGTAGAGTTAGCACAGGGCAATGGCCTGGGGGTTGGAGGCTCTGGTTTTGAATTCTGGCTTAAGCCATTTATGCCTCTGGTCACGTCGTTGCTATAAAGCTGGAACATGCAGAAATTGTACATTATTGATTCCCTTGAGGATAGCATTGTTTCTTTGGTCTCCCCAGCTCTCAGGACCATAGAGTGGTGCTTGTTGCTCATGGCTATGTGGAGGTAGCTCTCCTTCCAGACTTGACTACTCAGGAGTAGTCTCAGCTATATGCTCTGACTGCTCCAAGAGCAAAACTAATGGCAGCCAACACTCACCGAGCCGGGCTGGTGTAGGCATCTTGATGGTCACACATCTCTGAGTAGCTGGGGCAGGCTCTGGACCCACCAGACAGCCTGAGAGCTAATGCACAGACTACAGACTCTCAGAGCCACCTTGGCAGAAGCTGCAGGGAGTGTCCTCTGCCCTGACAAGCAGGCCACCAAAACCTTGCCCTGCCCAGGACCCCTTTCTGTTCCTTTGCAGCCCCAGCCACTTAGTCGTTTTGCTGCCCTTGTTCGTCTGCTATTGCCCTTGGCTGAAGTCAGGGGACAGAGAAGCTGCCAGGGCATTCTGATTCATTCCTAACAGAGTTCTCCATGGCTAGGGATGCGAATCTTCTGGTTTATGTTAAGATAGAAACATGAGCTGACATGGTATAGATACCCAAACCATATAGCAATGGCAAAAAAGGAATTATATTCGTAAGACTTATGAGCATGGAGGCCAATAATCCATAATCTAGCCAGGTATCACAGACATGAAACACTGTGCCTACTGGGGTTGTTCTGGGAATGCAAGAATGTTTTCTTACCAAAAGCAAAGGCTCAGAAGTGGCAGCCCAGGCTCGGCCTAACTTCTTGCTCTACCCTGCTCCCAGGAGGGACTAAGGATTCTCCTTCCTCGGCCCCGCTGTTTGCTGTTACACCCCATGAGCTACTTCTTGCCTGGACCCCTAACTCTCTTTCCCTCTCTCCTGCAGGATTCCATGTTTTCGTTGGCCCTGAAATGCCTTATCAGTTTATCCACCATCATCCTGCTTGGTTTGATCATCGCCTATCACACAAGGGAAGTCCAGGTATGTCCCTTCGCTTGAAGTAGTAGCCCATCCTCTTACCTGGATCTGAGCTGAGCCCATCTACCTCCAGCCCAGCTGGAGGGATTTTACAAGATGGTGTCCAAGATCTTGGCTCTTCTCTTTCTCTTTGGATCCTCAAGGAGGGCATCTTGATGCTATCTTGTGACCTTAGAACAATGGAAACATTATTTCCTCTCAGGTGGCCTCATGGGCGAGTATATGGCTTTGTGACTGCGAGTTGTGCTCTATACACACACACACACACACACACACACACACACACACACACACCAGCAAGGAGTCTGCATTTCTGAATGTGGGGATTCTACCTCTGAAGATGCCAGGCGATAGAATGGATGTGTGATGTGGTTGAGGATGCCTCTGGATTCTGGATGTCTGGGATGACTCGGTACTCTGGGAAGTATTTCCTGGACAACTGGGTATTCTTCCAGCTTGGTTGATGTAGGGCGGATAGTTGAACATGGACTGTGAGGGTAATACTGGAGTGAGTGGACCTGGGCATCCTCTCATGACAGTGAGTTGTCATCCCCTGGCCCCCCTCCCCTCCCCTTGCAGGCTGGTCTGCTCACTGCTGACCCAGACATCCAAATTATCCAGATGTTTCTGATCATGTGTGTGTGAATCTGGACACTGCCCCAGTTCTCTGGTCAGAGGGACACAGACAGAATCACATCTGGGCAGCAGGAAGAGACTGATGAAGACCATAATTCAAGAGTCAGAAAGATGGGGTTGAGGTTTGGCCATGACCTCTTCTTGCAGCGTGTTTTTGGCTAGCCGTGGATCAAGGAGGCTTTATTGCAGCTTTGCTGGGCTACCATGGGGATGGAAGAAGAAAGTGGGGTATATGTATAAATGGCAGTCAGCAAATGCTGGCAAATGCGGGTCCTTCTGTTTCTCATCGTCCTGACGCAGATGCACCATGGGCAGCCTCCTGGTCCCTAAGTGAGGTCCAGCCTTTGGCTAAGTGCTGGAGTTGCTGTGGCTGGATGGGATGTAGTTATTTTAACTCTTGGCCTCCTGGGCAGGACTCTCAGTGCCAGTGCTACAAGAACACCCCTTTAGAGCCTGTACTCGAGCTTTTACAGAGCCTTGTGTGCTTAGACTGGGCTATGCTTTGAGGTCTGAGTATAGGGCTCACTAGGCAACATCCTTCAGAGTCAAAGTGGAGGAAGTTGCTGGACTCAAACACACACTGTTGCCTCGCAGAACTCAGAAAGCAGCCAATAGTATAACTGAAGCAGACCAAGGGGCCATGGCAGGAGAGGGGTCTCCAGTGTCGGCTTCAGCTCAGGATCCACCATTCCTGGGGTTCTGAGGCTCTTCAACCTCTGGGGTCCCCATTTTCTAATTTGCACGGAGGCTGCTTTGTTAGGTATCACCCTGGCCTATGTGGGAATCTGTCACAGAGGCCAGATTGAAAAAGAAGAATCAAAACTCAGTTGGACCCAGGTTGGAAGGAAGGACAGACAGCAGTTCCCAGCACACAGTGGTCTTCCCTGTTGCACCCGGGTTGGAAGGAAGGGCAAATAGTGGTTCCCAGCACACAGTGGTCCTCCCTGTTGGACTCTGGGTGGAAGGAAGGGCAGATGGTGGTTCCCAGCACACAGTGGTCCTCCCAGACATATAGACTTCCTATTTCTGCCCCAGGCATCACGGGGGAAGAGCAAGGTCTGACTGTCTTAGGGCTTGTCCTCTTTCCTCTATTCACCTGACTTAGTTCAGCGTGCCTCTGGTCATGCTGCTGGCAGACATCTCCTGCGCCCTCATCTTGGGGAGTCTCTGTTTTGGTTGTAACCATACTCTCCAGCTCACTTACCGGGCCAACACTCACAGTTTTAGAGAAACAAAGTGAAGTAGCAGGCTTTGATTTTTTTTAACTGTTTATTTTTTAGTTTTAGCTTTTTGCTGCCGTGTGTTGTTCTGGGGATGGAACTCAGGGCCATGCCCATGTCAGGCTAGTACTGTGCCTCTGGTCTACACTCAGCCCAGGCTTTGACTCTTAGCTCAGACACTTCAGCTTGAAGGACCTTAGGACAGTATCAAATGCTCAGCTTTCCCACCCAAAGGATGGAAGTCCTGCTGCCCGCTTTGCTGAATTCTTAAGGGTGCAGGATGGTACAGAGTGCAGTGTGATTTCAAGAAATAGAGACTTAGCTCCCTTTCCTGTCACACACACACACTTGCCCTCTAGTTTCTAGCTGCACCTTGGAATATGCCAGGTGGAAGAGCAGTATGCTCACTAACGCTGCTGTCCAGCGCTGGCAAGTGCCTGACTTTCCTTCTGTTGTGGCTGGACTTGGTTCCTATGACCCAGCCCCCATCATGCTGTGCCCACTGACTCCCAAGGGACGTTGCCAGTGTCTTTACCTTTACAGACTCTCTACAGCTGCCTGTGTTTTGAATGACTTTGGTCCAGAGAGCCCAGAGAGCCAGCAAGAGAGGTGTTCCCATCCCCACCTCACCTGGCCAAATTACAGGTTTCTTATGATGGCTTTCTCCTCACTTTGGAGACAATGAGAACATTAATATTTGCATTTCTAAAATATATACAGTGTCTGACAGAAAGCTGGTGCCTGCAGCACATTTTGGAATAGAAGGTTCTGGACTCAATGATGGGACTAGTTTTAGAAACTAGAACTCTTATTTTGCTTTGTGGTCTTGGGCCTCAGAAACTTCTTTAGTCATTAGGGTCCCAGGCCCCTGGTTTTAAATTCCCCAGTCTAGGTATCCCTGTCCCTTGTGTGACTGGCAGAGAATTTCCAGGGGAGCAATGGAAATACTTTCCTCAGGGCAGGCCAGCTGCTGCTGCTGCGGTGAGCAGGGCAGGAAGGCTGTGGCTGTCCCATCTCCTAGTCTTAGAGGGCCGCATTCTGTGGCCACCTGCCTAGCACAGGATCTGCTGGGTTTTGCAAGTGCTTTGGTGATAGAGTGACAGCCCCTTGAAGAGGAGCACCTACCGGCAACAGTGTGCATCTAGAACGCCCCCTTTCTGCTTCAGTCCTGTCTCTGGAACAGCAGGGAAAGTGCCATGATTGCCCTGTGGTCCCTTCTGGTGTTGAAGACGCCCTGCCTGTCTTTAGCCTTTGCCTCTTGTGGTGCTTTGGAGTGGAGCTTTGAAAGACTCAGGCACCTTTTGTCCCCAAGCCAGTGTATCCTGAAAATGAAGGAAAACACAAAAGCTATACATTTTGGGCATTGCTGAAATGTACCTGGGAGCCAAGCTTGTTGACGATTCACTCCTGTGTCCTTGTGCTTTAGATGCCCCTGGTATATGTGTCCTTGTGCTTTAGATGCCCCTGGTATATGTGTCCTTGTGCTTTAGATGCCCCTGGTATATGCCTTTATGCACCAGGCCCTGAACTGGCTGCTCTCCTGATAGCCTTCCTACCCTGCTCTCCGTTGCCCCTGCAGCTCAGTTATATATTCAGCAAGGGCTTTTGTGAGGTTGCTCTGTGCACAGCTTGTGTGGAGCTCTTCCACCAGAGCTAGAAACCCTGGCACCACCATTGCTTCCCTGAGGGGTTGCCAGCTTTGACTCTGTCTGGTGTTGTCCTAGAAGGTTATCATCTGATAACCTAAAACTCAAGCCTTTTGGGGTAGGGTATATGGTGACCTTTAGAAAGTTCCTGATTCTCCTATATTCTGTTTCCTTCCTGTAAAGTCAGACTAGTGACTGTCCCTACCACAAATACTGCTACACATGTCAAATTTGGGCATTATAAAAAATGTTGCAGCTTAGATAAAGTCCAGTATGCCTGGCTCACAGGGTGGAGAAAGTGTCTGTCTTGGTCACTGTTCTACTGCTGCAAAGATACACCAAGGCAACTCTTCTAGATGAAAGCATTTAATTGGGGGTTTGCTTACAGTTTCAGAGGTTTATAGTCAGTATCATCATAGTGGGGGATGTGGCAGCACACAAGGGGCTAGAGCAGTGGATGAGAGCTGCATCCTGGTCTGTAGGCACGAGATGGGCNGGCGGGGGGGGGAGAGAGAAGGAGAGAGAGACTGGGGCCTGGCTGGCGTGGGCTTTTGAAATCTCAAAGCCCATGCCCAGTGGCCACACCTCCTATTTCTTCTCAAACAGCGCCAGTCCCTGGTGACCAAACATTCAGCTATGTGAGTCTGTGGGGGCCACTCTTATTCAGACTGCCACAGTGTCCCACACAGAGGTTGCACAATAAACACAAGCCCTGTTTATTCCACAAGGGGTGGAAGCTGCAGTGGCCATTCAGAATGCATCAAGGCAGCAGGGCAGCTCCACGGTGAAAGGTGGGTGGGCCCGGTGGCATCCGTTTGTCTTGCTAGCAGGTTTTGAGGCAGCAGCAGTAATGTTGAAAGAGTGTCAAGCTGGAGGGATATTTTCATTTTTGACATGCTCTGCGGTTGCTGGCAAGTGTTAGAAGGGTCAATTTCGGAGGCAGGAAGATAGCTAGAAGCTGATTACAGCATCCAGGTGAAGGATAGCGATGTCTAACCAGGGCAAGCACAACAATGAGGACGGGGGGGGGACATATATTAGAGATGCTGGGAAAATGGAAACGACAAGACTTGGTTACCAATTAGGGTGGTTGCATTCTCTGCAGGGAGAGAGGAGTTTCTCAACTGTTTGGATAACTCAGTGCTGGAAAGTGCCATTCATTAAGATTGAAAACACAGAAAGAGGTCAAGGTAGGAAGGGTGTTGGGTTCTACTCTGGACATAGGAGGGGCCCTAGCTGCCTCCAGCAAGGGAATGGGAGCTAATGATGTAGAGTAGTTAAGAATGGGTGTACAGGGGCAGTGAGATAAGAGGAGGGCACGGAGCAGGGTCCCCAGAGCAACCTCAACCGGTGATAAATAGAGATTGAGAAGGACAGTTAAAGACTGTAAGGAGGGGAGAGAAGGGAGCCATTGCCTCTGCCGCAGGGGGCAGGGCTGAAGAGCACCTCTGTCCTCTGCTTTAAATTATCCTTTTCAGCACAGCCATTGAGGACAGCAGTGCTGTCGGGGTGGAATGAACAAGTAGAGACGGTGAACGTAGGTGGTTTTCCTTTGTGGATGGACCAGGAGCAAGGAGTCAACTGGGAGGAGGAGGGAATAACCAGGCTTTCCTGCCTGGCCCAGGAGCATGCACGTGGGGAGGGTGGCACGCCCAGGAGGAGGTGCCTGGCTTAGGCTGGGATATGGACAGCAGTGGGTGTGCACATCAGAAGCCTCTGGATAGAAGCTGAACACGCCAACAGTCGCAACTTGAGCGTCAGCGGGGGTCATGCTTATCTGCTCCTGTCTGGAAGTGTTGACCCCTCAAGACCCTAAGCCTCCACACACTTCTTTAGTGCCTCCTAGGTGACAGAAACATAATGATAGTGATAAGATATAAGCCTCCAACTTTATGAAATTGGAGCACAAGGGACCCAAAGTGGAGATTTTCATTTATTAGGTATATAAAAGTGAATATTTTTTATTAAATACCAATAAGGTTCCCAGAAGACAGGGACATAAATTTATAGGACATAAATTATAGTCAAGAGACAGCTCACACTGTAAAAGGCTCACCCACTGTGGTATGATTGTCCAGGAGATTCAAGCAGCCTCCTGGGTAGTCACAATGTGCTGCCACCAAGACACGACGTGTGATGCAGGAGACGTCAGTGGTGCAGACTCTTTGGGGTCCCTCTGCTAAAGGTTAGTGGCATCTTCCCATCCAGGGACAGGCAGACAGTGCAGTCCTGTTCTTTGCCTTCCTCTTCCTTTAGAAGCATGGACTCAATCCTGGCCCTATGAGGAAAGGTGTGACGGCTGCTCTGCACTGACTTCTCAACATCAGTGACTTTACCCTCCTAGAATTTATAACACTGAGCCTGGTCGTTCATCTCTTTACTCAATATCACAATTCACTCTTAATTCCGCCTCTCGGGTGTGTTTGACCCACACCTTCAGCCGGCTGACCCAGGGTCATAAGCACCATAGGAGGAGGTGTGTGTGTGACAGTCCATGTGGCGTGAAGGAGGGAGTGGGGTGTGTCTCCTAGAGCCAGTGGGTGAGTTCTAGGGAGCGAATGCTGGGCACTGTGGTCACTTGGAGCAGAGACTTTGTTTATCATAGACAGAGCTGGCCTGGAGCAATTCAGAGGCCAAAGAGAGAAGGAGGAAGTTCTGTCTTTCTTCCATGGGAGCTAGAGGCTGCTCATCCTTTCTGCAGATGGACCGTAGACAGTCCTGAAGGCGGCCTGCTTGACCGATTGATGAACTCAAAGTGCTGGCTTGGGCTAGGGAGATGACTTGCCACCCAACCATGTGGACCTCAACAACCACACAGAAGCTGGGGTTGGTGTGTTTGCAGCCTATCTGGGGGCTCATATAGCATGTGTGTGTCTCTGTGTCTCTGTGTGTGTTTGTGTCTGTGTGTGTAGATGGGTGGATCTCTAGAGCTCATTGGCCAGGCAAGTTAGACAAAGTGAGCTCCGGTTTCAGGGAGAGACCCTGTTTCCAAGAGTAAGATGGAGAATGGCTAAGGAAACCATCTGTCTTTGCTTGGGTTTCTATTACAGTGCTAAGATACAAGATCCAAAGCAACTATGGAGGAAAGGATTTATTTTGTCTTCCAGCTTGTAGTTCATCATCCAGGGAAGTCAGGGCGGGAGCTCACGCAGGAACCTGGGTGCAGGAACTAATGCCATGCCACGGAAGAATGCTGCTTACTGGTTTGCTGAGCCTACTTTATAGCATCCAGGACTACTTATCCAGGGTGGCATCACCCTCTGTGAGATGGGCTACTCACACCAGTCATCAGTCAAGAAAATGCACCACAGGTTTGCCCCACAGGCCAATCTTGTGGAGGCATTTTTTTCATTTGCGATTTCCTCTTCCAAAATGACTATCCTGTGTCAAGTCAACACAGAAAGCACAAAACCTAGTGCTCGTTCACATGCATGTGAGCACATACATGAACTTAACACACACACACACACATGAAATGAATTGTTAGCTCTGAGTTTCTAAGATCTGAAGACCCTGGGTAGACATCTCAGCCTGGCTTGGTGTGAGGGTACCTGCACAGAGGAGACCAGGGCTCAGATGGGTACCCAGCCTGACCAGAACAGCAGCCTCCTCTGCCAAGTTTATGCCCATCTCCTGTTCTGCTTTAATAAATCTTCATCGATAGCTCACAGCACATGTGGGAGATTGAAAATGGGGAGCATGTTCTAGGGAACTCTCTGTGGTGCTGCTAATCCTGGGGTCAGCCTGTACATGGTAGAGCTGGAGAGAAGGAAGCAAGAGAGGAGGGCCTGCTATGAAGACACATGCCTATAATCCCAGTGGTCCGGAGGAGGCAGGAAGAGTTGGAGGCTTGGGCTACAGTGTGAGGCTACTGTGTCTCAATAAAAGAAGAAAGGAGGGTGGGCAGGAGAGAACACAGAGCAAGAGAGTGAGCGAGAGGATGAATGCTTGGCTCCAGCAGAGCTCCAGGAGGCCTGATCGTGTTCTCTGAAGATCGGAGACTCAGCGCCTGGCACTTGGGCAACTGCCTGGGAGGTGATGGTTTCACTGCCCTTAGCCTGGACTTGGAAATCTGGAGGTGTTTTCACAGGCCTGTCGGCTTTACCGTCTTCACCTTTAGCCTGATAATTTCTCTTCTAGTTCTGGCCACCTCTGGTGCCAACTCAGCCTCAGCTCTTTGCTGGCTGCTGCGTGCTTGATTGGTGGATCGCAAATGCCGGCTCTTGTCAGCCTCTCTTGGCTAGATGTGGACTTCATGGTGACAGGGACTGTGTTGGGGTGAAGAGGTGCCTGTCTGGCACATAGTTAGACTTGGTAAGAGCTGAGCCACGGTGAGTGGATGGCCTGAGCTTGGGTAGATAGATGCAGTCTCTCTTCCTTCTGTGGGGAAAACTCATCTCCAAAAGGCTGGACGAGCCTAAGTCCACAGCACAGACTTCTGGCCCAGGATTTCTGTATCCCAAAGGGTAAAAGTCTCAGTAGGCTACTCCTGTGAGCTGGTCTTGCCACTGCGGTCCTCCCTGCTGCACTCTGGTCAACCTACCTCAGTCCCAGGACCTGTTCACTTAGATCTGCCCCGGCCATGAATTGCCATGGTTACCACAGCAGTACTGATGGTCAATTTCTATGTAACACTATATCTTTATTTGCTAAATATTTAAACACTTGATTTTAACTCTTTTGCCTCACAGAGGCCTTCCTGCCTCTGCTCCTTTTAGTTGGTGTGAAGGTCCCTGCTCTGCCCTGACTGCTGGGATGAAGGGTTGCCAGGCTCCATCTTGGCTGTCTGTATTAACTTTCATTTGTGGCATTGGGAAATGCATTCTGAATCATGCTGCTTCCCGACAGTGTGTGCTGTGTTTGTTAAAGGTTGAAAACCCATAGCCTGGGCATGTCCCAGCCAGAAGGACAGCTCCAGCTCCAGACTTCCCAACTTCACTTGCTGGTGCCATTGACTCGAGGGTAAATGCCTCTTTATGTGTGGGAGTAAGTGGGGAGGTGTGTGTGTGTTTGATCTTGCTTGTATGTGTGTACATCTGGAGGCCAGAGGTCGACACTGACATTGGATGTCTCTATCATCGAGACTGGGTCTCTCACAGTTTTAGCTAGACTGGCTGCCAGCAAATCTCCAGGACTCACCTGTCTGTCCTATGCAGTTACAGGTTTATAGGTGCATATAGCCCCTACACCCAGGGTTTTTTTTTTCCAGTCAGGATTTCTCTGTGTAACAGCCCTAACTGTCCTGGAACTAGTTCTTGTAGACCAGGCTGGCCTTGAACTTATAGAGAGAGCTCTGCCTGCCTCTGCCTCCCGAGTGCTGGGATTAAAGGTGCATATCACCACTGCCTGGCCTGCCCCACACCCATTTTTATGTGGGGTTGGGGCCTGAACTCAGGTCTTCATGCTTGATGCTTGCTCAGGAAGGTATTTCACTCACAGAGCCATCTTCCCAGTCCTGCAGATTCCTCTTGTCTTCCCAAAGCTTCCTGGGCCCCAGCAGTCCAGGGTAGTGGGGGTTGTCTTCCGTCCTAGACCCTGGTAAGACTGCAGAGCGCGTTAGCTCCTGAGGAGTTGTGTTTGCCAGTGGAAGGTGGCTCCTCTTTACTTCTCCCTTCTCTGGCTTCAGACAGGCCACAGCATTCAGAATCCACCTGCATGCGGTTGCCTTGGAAACCACACACTTGCCTTCACCCTGGGCTATGTGAGGTGAGTGAGCTTTGGCTGTGTGATTCAGGAGACTTCAGCAGTGCAGAGCACCCCACACCAAGGGCGACTGACCAAGGGTAAGGGGCCCAGCACCTGCCCCACCCAGGGCTCTGGCTCCAGCGAGCCCTGCGCTGTGATGTGGGACTAGAATCTGTGTCCAGGTTGTCTGGAGTACTGATTGCTGTAGTCAGACAGGCTGCCACCAGCTCAACTTAATTATTATTATTATTTTTATTGTCTTTTGTGGTTGCTAAGTAGAGAGATTGGTCTGAATGATTCTTTGGGGCTTCTGAATCTATGAAGGTGCCATAGCCGAGGGACACTTGGTGACTAGGAGAGAAAAATTGGAGGAACGTGGCTGAAAGCAGTTTGGAGGAGAGTGGCTGGCAGTGTACTCAGGGCTCCTGCTGGTCTATCTGAACAACTCCACCACCCTCCAACAGTCTCACCTCTTTCCCAGAAGCAGAATTGGACCCCTGGCTAATGGCCTCAAAGTTAACATAGAAAGTCATCAAAAAGACAGTTTTCTTGGCTCTGGTATCTTGTAGTTTAAAGGAGACCTCTCTCAAGTCCCTTACAGATACAAACGGGCCCACCACTCAAGGCCTTTAGGGTAATTACGGTAGGTGGCTGAGCTTCTTCCCCTCTCACTTCTGTCCCCCTTTCTCCAAAGTCACTGGGCTGCAAGCTCACTTCATGAAAAATATATCTCTGACTCTGTTGAAGTGTATGTCTATGACTTTTTCAGAATTAATTCATCCTACGTTTGTAATGTTACTTAGTGTTTGTTTGTTTCTTCGTTTGAGGTTGGGGTTCACTTTGCAGTTCAGTCTGGCCTGGAATTTGTGGGTTTTCTTGCCTCAGCCTCCTAAGAGACGATTTGATTTCCAGATGTGTGCCACCATACCCAGCTACCTTTCCCCCTGATAATTTATGGAGTATTAATGTAGGTGTCCTATTTAGGGCTCAGTACTCAATAGACATTGCTTCTCAGTACTATGATTAGCTATTAATCTCCACATGAACTCTGACCCTGTGGAGAGAAGATCAGCTAAAGGTGAGCACAGCACTACTCTATGCATATAGCATAAATATTTAGAAGACACTTTGATGGCCTGCCATTTAGTCAAAGAACAGTAGTAGGTTCCTCCCTAGGACCTGTGACCCCAGGAGCTATGGACTTTGGACCAGGTCTACAACACCAGGCCTGGAATCTTTACTGCGGACCAAGTTTCAAATCCAATCCCAAAGCAGTTGGTTACCTCCAGAAGCTTTGTGCCCTATTTCACTAGTGGCACCTCTCTTGTCTGGAAGTCAGTATTGTAGCATGCAGGGTTGACTGCACGGTCACCATTGGTACATTTTCTTTCCCAGTAGCCTGGATAGAACCTTCTGGAACTAGAAAAGCTAGTCAGCAGGGAGGAAGTTTTCATGTTTGCCTGATTCCTCTTTGTCCTTCAAAAAAGCATGTTGTATTTTCAATAATTGAGTCTTACCAGTCAGTTCTGGTGGGAAAATGAACTATGACAATAGCCTGTATTCTTTATAGGCCTTGGGCCTACCTGACTCATACCCTTGGTACTGAGGTTTCTATTTAATAATCCTTGACAAACCTGACCATGCAGGGCATAGCTACCATTTTTAAATGGTGATCTTTCCCACAATGGTGGTAATCCTCCACCAGAAATGTGTATTAGGCCCTGTGTACTTGTGTCTGGTCCCCCACAGGCTGTTGAACCCCACTTCCCTAGAGGTGTATGTTTTGAAAGCACCATCAGGGTTCTATGCACTGTAGAGGAACAGTACCATTAGTGAACTCATTGAAGGAGGTATCTTCCTTCAGCCATCTCCATAACTGCTCCTCTGGCGTCTAATAAAGGTACTGTACACAGTAGGAGCTCAGTGATTCTACACTGGGAAAACAGAAACTGACTCCGGGGGTTTGGGAAATCGGAAGACACTGTAGAATTTTTCTTTCTAGAGATTTCTATACCATTGTTATTGTTATTGTGTTATGCTGCCAAGAAAATTCTGGGAATTATAGCTTCCTGTTGGGCAAGCATCTAGTAAAGTAGCATTTCCCCAAGATGGTGAAATCAGCACAGCTCAAATCTTTCTCACCCAGTAACTGGATTGGGGAAGATGGGTGGGGCCTGTCTTCCATTTCTTTTTGGTTAAAGGGTTTTGTGTAAGTTAGAAGAAATTCTGTTACTCAGGTACCTCCCCTGCCAGAAGGGACGGATGTCCACGGCAGTGGACCCGGGTCTAGGGTGCAATTTTCTCATTTAATTTCTTTTCTTAAAAATAGTAGCAAAGTCTACATAACATAGATTTGCCACTTATAGTACAATGCAATGGCATTAAATGACATCCATGTGTGGTTCAAGAATTGCCACCAGCCTCCTCCAGAACTGACTTCAACACCTCTGTAACCTGTGTGCCTTGGTATGAGACAGACTGCTTCATGCCCTGATTTACACAGTCATCTTCCATTGTGCCAGCTCTGACCCTACCCTGGGCACCACCCCTAGATTGGTCTGGCAAGTGGCTTTGCAACTACATACATGGCAAAGTGGCAGCCCCATGTGTCCATTCTCCTATGTGGGCCTGGGATTGTGCCATTGTTGTTCCAGCTATCCCTGTTAGCAGGCTTGTTTTATAGACAGTGGGGCTGAGAGAGAATAAATTACCTGCTCAGAGTCATGTGGCTGATGAGAGGCAGAACTAGCTTCCAATAGATGACCGTCTCCAGAGCCTACAGAGATCCCTGCTGATGGGAGTGACCCCACTCTCAAACCCACTCCTACCCCCAATTCCTGTGGTGTCTAGAAGCACCTGGGAGCATGGGTGAGTCACGGGGCTTACGTATGTATCTGAGAAGAGTGAATGGGTGGGGTCCAGGGCTGAAGAGCAGCATAGATACATCGGTCCCATCTTTCAAACTCCTGAGGTCTTGCTGGTCACGCCCCCAACATCTGCTGTGCCTTAGGTGGCCTTCACTCCACCTGTTAGAACCTCTCTCTTTCTGGCTTCCCTGCCATCTTCCTATGGGTCCTATGCTTGTCTAAGGATGGAGCCCAGATCCCTGGAGAGAAGGTTGTGATGTTGGTGAAATGCCCATGTTCCCTGCCGGCCCTCCCCTTTGCTCTAGGTGCTAGTCTTTCTTGCAGATTGGCTGCCAGGTTGAGCCCCATACAGTCTTGATTTTGTCTGCCTCTCTGTCCCTCTCATGGACTGGCACCCATTTCTTGTGCACTTCTCTGCCTGTCTGGAGCCTCTAGCCCTGCTAATCCCTGGGCTATCAGGTTCATATTTAGCTCAAGGCGCTGAAGACCAGGCAGCTGGGGTCTGCTTTGGATGTTGTCTTTGCTCGCTGTAATTTCATAGGTCATCCTCCTCAGGGTCCCTCTGCATGGTGACTCTTCCTGTGCTGAGCATCTGTGCTTCACTCCCAAACCTCCTGGAGGGGGACCTGGAACTTCCCAGCATCTTATCTTTTCAGATGGAGCTCGGGATCCTGCCCAACTCTGCTGCTCTGGAGAGGTTCAGGCAGAGGTGCCACACTGGCTCCATGTACACCTGGTCTGTATGGGCCACCTCCTTGCTTTCTCATCCTCTAGACCTTAGCTGAAGATGACTTCCCCGGCAGCTCACTGGTTCACTCAAAGCCTGCTGTTTTCACTGAGCTGATGGGTTTTCAGTGCTTCACCCTGTGCCTTAGTCTCTCATTTTTGCTGTAGAGGCAGCCTTTGGGGAGAGGAGCCTTTGGGGGGATGGGGGCAGAAACCTGCACCTTTAGTTGTCCCTGTTAGATTTCCCTTACATTCCTTTCATCTCATTCTGCGTCTCACTGAGCAGCAGGATCTTTGGGGTAGCCTCACTTCCTATTCTCACACACTGGAAGAGCCTTGTCCAAACCACTGAGACAGAGGTGAAACCAGAAATTCAGTCTAGGGCAACACATTTTCTTTAGTTGGACTAAACAGAGGGAACTGAGGTTAAAAAAGAAGCCCAAACGTTTGTGAGTTTTTGTTCTACAAACAGCAGCTTCCCCTTAGGCCGCAGGGTCGCGCCTGCCCAACCACACTGCCCTACACAGCATGCTCATCTGCGGAACACTCATCTCATTGTGCTTACCCAGCTACAGTAAGGCTCCGTGCTGGGCTCTGGATTGGGCGACACATGACACTTGGCCATTTGGCAAGACTGTGTTGTAACAATGTTGCTGTTGCCCCAACAGTCTGTGCCACAGGAGAGTGTTGACACATAGCCACATGCCCTGTGGCCCTAACATTCTCAATTGCTCTACCACAGCAGCTGGGCTGGGCCCTTGCTCCTGACCTGTGACTAAGCTTGCCACAGCCACAAAGCAGGGATCAGAAGCCAGCCACGGCGGAGCCATCTACCAGGTGCAGAGCAACCACAGCCTCAGACACGAGGCAGCATTGCATGACTTCCAAAGTCCCTGACACCGTCCTCCCCACAGACCCTGTCACTATCTTCTTCGGTTCCTTCCTTGGTGCCACTGGAGCAAGGAGCTAAGTGCTCTCCAAGGTCCTTCTGGGTTCTCTATTATCACTTGTTAGAATGTACAAGAAGCTGTAGCCATTTGAGAGCAAAGAGGAATTGTCTTTACTGGGTGTGTAGGATAGAGGTAGGGAGGGGCAGGCCTGGCGTCGCCTCCTGCTGTCAGATTAGCAACTGTTCTCCAGCTTGCCCGAGGACTGGACGAAAGGTCATGGGTTTCCTCCATACAGAGCTGTTGAAGGTCTGTTCTAAGCCAAGCACCACAGGGACAGTAAGGCTCCAGCCTAAACTGGCCCGTGAGCTACCCTGAGATAAACGTCTTGACTGCAGGTACAGGGAGCAGTCCAATGAGCCTTCCCATCGTGGTGGGAACAAGGACCTCATGGTGCTGGGAAGGTGGTAGGAGGGTGGGCGGAGTTCTAGCAGAGGTTGGAGACGGGAGGGCCCTCTAGGGGAAGGAGTCTGCCAAGCAGCCGGGAGAGGTAGGTCAGTCTAGTACTTTTAGGGATGGAAAAGAGAAGTATAAAGGGGCTGGAGAGAAGAGGGGGTAGATGGGGCTGGTCTGTCCTGGTGAGGCTGAAACGGTGGCGGTCACAAAGTGCTTAGGAGAAGGACAAGGGATTGTAATCTGACAGAGGCAGGGGTGTTAGGGAATGCCTCCAAGCTGCTGTGGCAGAGATTTTAGGAAAGATTTTAGTTCATCAATATCTTATCAAAGACAAGGGGTGGGAATGGCATGGAGAGGTGGACATATATGTGGGGAGTTGGTTGCCTGGCCACAGGCATTGGCTGGGACTTCTAAGTTCTGAACTGTGCAGGGGGATAGGTTGAAAAATCTCCCTCACTGGAGATCTCCAAGACTAAAGATGGCAGCTACCAGCTGCCCTTGTCTGAGAATCAGGAATGACACGTACCATCTCAGCCTAGAATCCCAAGATTCTAAAGCCTGTGGGTAGATCACGCCCCAGCAGGGCCTGCGGGACCCCCATGTGCCCCTCACGTATGGTCAGATCTTCTCAGGAGATGTAAAGCCCTTCGGGCTCTACAGGAGCCTGAGCATTTTATGGTTGTGTGGTTCTATTGTTCCCAGTTACACCCACCTAGAAACAGACCGTCCCCAGCTGTCTGGGGAAGCTAGCTTCTCCCAAAGGCAAGGGTTTGAATCTTTTCTTGCCTTCAGGATCCAAACTTGCTTGTTTGGCCAGGTGGCTGGGAACCGTCACTGTCCCAGACTGTCAGGAGTATGGGCTCCTGTGCAATGAACTATCTTGTGTGTAGTGGGGGTCACCTAGGCGGAGGTGTGCTGCCTGGATGGGAACTTGGGGGGGAGGGGCTGTGGAGGATCACAGAGCCAGCGCCCAGCTCACAGCCTTTTCCGTGTTCCCACTTCTGTGTCTCCAGCCCTTTCCCCAGCAGGGCCCTGCTCTTCTCCCTTGTATGCGCTCTCCTCTCTTTTCTTAATTGTGTCTGTCTTTTACTCTTTTCATTTTTGTATTGGAACACGTGGTGTTTGTTGTTTGGGTTGACTCTCTGTGGCTGCACGCGCATGTGTGTGAGTGTGGTTTTAAAGCCGGATTGACAGGAATGGATTTTACAGCCCATACTTCCTGGTTCTGGAAAAGGAGAGGCAGACAGTGAGGAGCAGGATCATCTGAAGTAGGGAACATTTTGATCTAGGTGTGCTTTGGGGATAAATTTAGTTCTCAAGGCTGCTGTGATGTTCTGATTGAGCAGGAGTCCTTGGGCACCCACAGCGGGGAGTGGCCATGCCATCCCTCACCTGCTGATCACTTCAGGGGCCACAGGAAGCACAAAGCTTCAGAGCTCTGATTCCAGCGGCCCTGGGCTGCCACGGTGAATATGCAGCACTAGACTCCCTCCGTGCCCCTCCAGGTGCTAGTGGTTTTTGAAACACTTCAGTTTTTATGGCTGGCACATCTCAAAGAGGAAATACAGATTAATGGTATATACTGCCATGTTCTCATGTTCCCAGGATTAATTCAATGAGACCTGAAATATTAATTGGGCTTTTATGAAGAGAAAATGAAATATGGTATGGCATGGACTATTCTAAATTTAGGTTCATGAGTTTGACTGTCAACCTCCACTAAATTGCTAGATTTCTCTGAATCTGCTTCTTCCGTGTATAATAGGCTGGACAAATACACATTATATCCGCTCAGAATACCACCAAGCCTGGAACAGCCAGGAGTTTGGGTGAGTATTCTATTTTGCCTCCTCTTTGGCAAGACTGCCTTTTGCCTTTAACACAGGGGCCAGCTCTCTGCTGTGGTTGGCGCCTGCTGAGCCATTCAATTCATTCAGCTGAGGTCTCTGAAGCCCTTGCAGGCCATACTCAAGTTCTTTCCTTAGCTATGGTCAGCACACTCCCCGGGGAGCCATTTCCTCACCGTCTACCATTTCCAGTACTAATGGTCATCCTAGGGCTGTAGGGAGCTTCTTGTCCTTCCTGCCCAAGACTGGTCAGTCCCTAGTGGTCCTAGGTATAAGCTTATTGTCAACACATGGGGCACAGAGCCCCTCATTCTCCTGAGTACTGGGAACTGGGTCTCAGGCTGGTAGACAGAGCATGGACAGCCTCATTAAAGCTGCCTGGCTGGATATAATGGTGGCAGGGGAAATAATAAAACATTAAACACAAGGCCACATGCTACACTACACAAATAGTATCCTATTTAATCTTCATATTGTCCTCAATTTATTCCCATCCATTTTGTATTTGCCCTGTAGCTTGAACCAGCACACATTTGTTATCTTACATATGGGGGTTGGGGTCAGAAGTTCAAAATGGCGCCAGCAAAACCTAAGCGTTGGCAGGACTGCTCAGGATAATCCATTTGCTTGGCCTTTTCAGCTTCTGGAAGTGGCTTGCCTTCCATCTTCCAAGCCATTAGCAGCTGGTTGAGTTTTCTCATGCTATGTCACACTGCCAGTGCCCCTTCTACTTTCCTGCACTGTATGTAAGGGTCTTTGTGACAACATGGTCCCTCTGACAATGCAGGAAGAGCTCCCACCTTACTCGTCTGCAGCTGCTCTTTTCCTTTGCTGTGGTTGGGGGACTGGACGTGACCATTTGGTAGTGTTGTCCTGCTTACCACAGCCCCCTTCTTGCAGTTGGAGAAACCGAGACTTGGCTAGATCTCATGCCCATGGTCATGTGACTGCTGGGTGACAGGCTGGAACTAGAGCTAGAGGTGGTTGATCCAGAAAAGTCAGAGAAAAACACTCTGCAGAATAACCCAACTGCCCATGGCAGTCAGGGGAGATGAAATGGGAGGAGCCCTAGGTTGAATCCCAGTTCATCTTAGTCTAGAATGGGGAGGATAAACTGGCCTGGCTAGCTACCACAGGAGAGGCTGTGGTTCTTCAATTTGGCTGCACACTGGAATCATCTGGGAGCTTCTAAGTGATACACAGAGTTTCACCTCTGGAGAGTCGGCCTTAATGGCTCTGGGGAGACCCTGAGTTCAGGGATTTCCCAGGCTCTCACTCCAGGCTTCTGGAGTGTAGCAGAACCATCACTTTAACTAACCAGATCCCCAGCTGTGCCTCTCACCCTAATGACTTTCAGAGTCCCCCGAGTTGGCTGGAGCCCCCCCCTCTCCCATCCAGTCAGGGCCTTGAGCTGCAGGCCTTTTGCTCTCTTCTGCCTCTTTGTAGCCCTGGTTGCAGGCTCCAGGGCCTCCCCTTTGGTGACAAGCGTGTTCTTCTCTGGCTCTCTTCAGTCCCTCTTGTATGGCTGTCAACACAGCTGTATCCATTTCTCCTGTTTGTGCTAATGGACAGAACAGACTGGACAGAAGCACACTGCCCATGTTCAAACCATAGCCTTGCCAAGTCCTTATTGAACTTGGAAAGAGTTATTCTTCCTCTCTGTCCCTTGGTTCCCTCACCCATAAACTTAGGATACAAAAATAAAATAATGCTTACCTGGTCAGTGTGAAGATGAATGGCTTTGTACATGAAGGAGATTACAGCTAAATGTTTGCTAGTGTTACCAGCGGCTTCATCCAGCCCTGTGGGTCCAACTGATTGCAAAAAACATTGATTCTTTACTTAGTGCGAGGTTAGGAAAGGGTGAAGTGCCTTCCCTGCCCTGAGACAACTCACAGTGGTAGAAAAGGGAAATCAGTCTGATCAGACCGCTAATTACAGCGCAGCATCTGGTGTGGAATCAGATGGCAGTGAGAGATAAAGGCAGGGATATTGTGATGTGGGATTGTGAGGACCACGGTCTGAAGGTGCATCATTAGTTCTCGGCACTAATAAAATCTTAGTGGTTGTTGTCTGTGTCTGCACATCTGAACTTGTGAGTTATATGCCCTACCAAACCCCTGAGACCGTGCTGTGGATTCAGACAACTTGCAATAGCCTTCACCAGCAAGTACAAAGGTGTGAATGGCACCCCAAGACCCACTGTGAACGTAGGTACTCTCTGAAGAGGACAGTTACAGGCTCCTTGGCAAAGTGGGTCCTGCCTCCTATCCAGCTCTCCCCTGGAGAGCAGCAGGAATCACCGCAGAGACAGAGAACACCTCCTGTAGACAAAGGGGCCATGGCAGTATTGATGAAGGGCATGAAAGAAAAAACATGGATGCACAGGGTAAGAGGGCCTTAAAAATGGGCAGGGTCTAGGTTCCAAATGGCCAAAATAAGAAAAAAAAAGTTGCCCAGCTGGTAGGTCTTCATGTGAGAGCCGAAGGGAAGTGAGGTAGTGGTGGGGACAACTTCAGGAGAAAGGCAGAAGGTGTCCTTCCTGTTCCCACTAGCCAAATGGCCAGTGGCTCCACTCACACTTCTCTCGTGAGGAGTATAAGCTCTCTCAGTGTTCGCTGATGCTGCTGGCAGCTGTGGGTGTCTCTGCCAGCTGTGTGAACAGCTGTGCAACAACCCTGGGCTGTTCTGTGCCCTGGCTCATTTCCTATCCCTACTTGGTTGAGTACACTTAAAAAAACAGGCTCTTAAACTCCCTGTTTCTAGCTGTAAAATATGTTGCTTGGAGGAAAACAGTGTGTCGTCTGCGGGGGGGAAGTCAGGGAGGTGAGCGAGGTAGACTTGTAGGCTTTTCTCATTTTTAAGAAAAGCTGTCTGAAGCAGACAGGTGTTAATGAGTGTGTTTCTGTATACACGATGCAGTAAGAGCTAATAACACCAGATCATTCCTGAACGGCAGTTGTCAGTTCTGGCTGAATTCCACAGGGCTTTCCTTTCAGACATCATTCGAACCCCACCTCTGTTGGTAAGCTTGCATGCTGCTGATTCCTTCACCTGCAGCCTCAACAGGACTTCTAGAAACTGTCTGTAGTAGCCTGGAGTTCCCCCGAGTGTCCACAAATCCACTGGTGTGGCTTACCCGGGGTGAGAAATGGCCCTTCTTCTTCCTGGGCTGCTGGAGTCTATAGGATTCTGCAGAAGAAAGGAAAGCCTGGGACTTCTGGGTGGGCAGAGTCAGGGAGGATTTCTGAGCTGTTCTCAAGGCCTGACCAAGGCCAAAGCCCAGGGACGCAGCTGGAGTAGAAATGGCAGCTCCATCCTTAATGAAGGAGGCCAGAGCCTTGACTTGTCATGGTACAACACAAAAAGACCCTCCTGAAGACAGCATTTTCCTTCCACACGATCTGAATAAGCAAAAACATCAAACATCTAGGAATAAGGCCAGGGGAGAGGTAGGTCTTAACATGACAGGCAGAGGGAACCTTGTGGGAGCCTCTGGGATTGTGGGCTTCTGCCTGCTGTTGGGAGCTCCGTGCCTGCTGGCGAGAGCAGATGGGCTGTCTCCTGTGGTGGAGTCTGATATCCAGTCCTTGCTGGAAGATCATGATTGAATCTATTTTTTTCTGTAATAGTCTAGATACCATCATTATTATTTGGTTTCAGTTGTGGGTTATGAGGTTGCTCTACACAACCACCCTTGAACTCAGACCTCAAGGCTCCATGCATGCTGAGCTTAGCTCTGCCCCGAGGGCTACCCCCTCCACCTGCCTTGGGGATTCTAGGTCTTACCTGGTTCCTTTCCTGCATGTTCTGTGATTTCCTACCTCTTTGCTCTGGAGAGAGCCCCTTGGGTGGAGGGGAGGCGTCTCCTGCTGCTCTGTGCCGGTTTCCCGAGTCACATAGTCTTTGTTCCTGCTGACAAGCTCAATAAGTACACATGGCATTTGTCTTCCTCTGACCCAGAGTCCGATGGATCTGGATATAAATTTCAGCTCTGCCTTTCCCTGGCGATATAGCCCCAGACTAGTGGTTTAAACCTTTGTACTTCAGTTCTCTCATTGGTAAAGCCGAGTGGAGCTAGCTAGTGTCTTCCTAACAGGTTGCCACGACCGGCAAGTGAAATAACACACGAGTGCTGTGGGCGTGGGTGCCATATGGTGGCTCCTGTTTCATCTCATTCACCTAGCCAGGACCTGCTACTTGGACCCCATATCCTTTTGGGCTGTCAGAGCTTCAAGCTGTTCTCAGAAGCCCTTCCCAGGTCCAGCTGCTGTTGGCTAGTGCTGCCAGCTGCGGGAATAGCTGTGCCTCTGCCCTTTGCTTCCTCCTGGGCGTTTGCTGTCGCGTTAGCAGGCAAGTGTGCTTAAAAACCAGTGGAAGAGCTGCGCGTTTGAAGTGTAAGGTGTGTCGCTCTCGGAGAGGGCGTTTGCACTGTATAATAGATGAGAAAGAGCTATCTGGGTAAAGAACGTTTCTGGCTAGCTTTTCTTCCAGGGCGTGGGAAGAGCATCCTCCGTCCTGGTGTGGGCTGGGGGAAGAATGAATGTGCTCTTCAGAGCCTCTGCACAGGCTCTTGGTTTGTGGCTTTCTCATTGATCTATTTCTCTCTAGTGAATGGGCTTAACAGGAGGAGAGAGAGATTTTTCCCTAATGACCAGGATAGAAAAGAATAAAAAGTGACTTTAGGGGTATCTGGGGACCTGGGCTGTCACTGTGTGCTGTGCTGACACTTCATTTCTGAATGTAAAGGGCCCTGCTTCTGTTTGGTAGGATAAATGGCCCTCTAGTCAGGGGCAGTCAAGAAAGAGGCCAAAGTCTCCACCTAATAACACACAGCATGGAGGGGTCTCTCTCTTTCTCCTCTTCTCCCTGGGAAAAACAAGGCTGGTACTTGGGTCAGCTGCAGCTCAGGACGGCTCAGCATGGAGTTCCAGTGAATTGTTTGGAGCAAATATTTCCTAGTGTTACTGGGAATCCAGGCAGGGTGTGCTCAGTGGGCCTTGGAGGCCTGTCTTAGACTTCTTTTGGGAACTGGTGCCCGGGTAGGAGGTGGCTGTGTTGGTCTGTGTTGGCCAAGTGATGCTTGTTGACCCTAGGATCCTCCATCCTACCAGGTGACAACCAGGCAAGCTCTGGAGGTTTGTACTAGGACAGGAAAACACTAGGCCTTGAGCACCCATTTCTTTGGTGAGAATTTGGGTCAGAACAATCTCTTGAATGTTCTAGAGAAGGTCAGAGCAAGGCTAAGTGGCCGCCCTGCATTGCTGCACGTTAACCCAGCATGTGACAGTGCTCTTTGGCCCAGAGGGACTGACATCACTTGGCATCAGTGCTGACTGAGCCCTGCGACATCAGCACAGAGAACCTAGGCCAAGGGAAATCAGTGAACTCACCCTGTGCTTGAATAGATGGATGGAGGAAAAGCTTACGGGTTCTCCAGGTGAATAGGTGGTCCTCTTGGTTTCAGACTGGGGCTGTGATCCACCAAGAGCTGAGGCAGGGGATTAGGGGACAACAAAGTCCTCCTTTGCTTCAGGGTGAGAGGCTTTTGTGCTTTATTCTCTAAGAGTCAGACCAACAAAGCCATCAGAAGCAGTATGAAGACAGCAATGACAGGCTCAGAAGCCTGTCTTGGTCCAGTTTTGTTGCTATTAACTGAATGCCATAGATGGAGTAAGTTATAAAGAGAAGAAGTTTATTTAGCTCACATTTATTTAGACTACAAAGTATAAGAGCACAATGCTGGCATATGCTCTATAACTGGGAAGGTGTCTTGCTTAAAGTATGATAGCTTGGTCTTTCTTCCTCTTTTTGTGAATCTCATAATGTCACCTGGGGTCTCACTCTCATGACCTCATCCCCTAAAGCTCCTACTTCTAGATACCATTAACACAAATTAAGGAATTGGTTTTTTTCCTTCCTTCCTTCCTTCCTTCCTTCCTTCCTTCCT
>LOJH01004853.1:0-18717 GCA_001685095.1 Ellobius talpinus
CCCCAATGGGCTGGTATCTCAACGGCTATTGGCTGAAGGAGCGAAAGGAGCTCCCGCAACAGTCAGAGGGCAATACTTGGGGTTCTTCCTCAGCAGCCATTCACTGTGGGTTTTTTGAAACTAGTCTCATTAGCCCTAGTTAGCCTAGAACTTGCTATATAGACTAGGTTGGCCTTGAACGCAGAGATCCACCTGCCTCTGCCTCCTGAGAGCTGGGAGTAGGGGCTTTTGTCCACATATCCAGCCCATTCACCTGATTTTGGGACAGTCTCTCACTGGCCTGGATTTTGCTGATTAGGCTAAGCTGGCTAGACAACAAGCCCCAGTCGGTATCCACCTTCCTGTGCTAGGATTAGAAGCACACACTACCAGGCCTGGCTTTTTCACCCAAGTCCTCATGTTGTACAACAAATTGTACTGACTGAGCTAGTACCCTAGTGTAGCTTAGACTGCCTTGAACCGGAGATCCTCTTGCTTCCACCTCCAGAGTGAAGAGTGAAGTATAAATAAGCTATGCAGAGATAAGAAGCATAAATAAATCATTTAACCTGTAGTGGCTGATGAGCTTTGAAAAGCCTAAATAATATTTGAAAGATTTCATTTAGATTTGCAGGATGCCACACATACACACCCTAGTGCATTCACCAGCCTAGTGAACACTGCTTGTTTTAAATATACACAAACACAAACACACACTCCCCTAGTGTGTTCATCAGCCTAGTGTACCTGTGCTCACTTTAAACCTTCTGCTGGCTCTACAGGGTGCCAGGAGGAGGCTCAGCATGCAGGGCAGACCAGGAGCAGGAAAACATGAGCGCCTGCACACCCACCTCGACCGCCGCACTGTCCGGTAGGCACTGGGCAGGGAGTGCTTGGCTTTTGAGTGGGGTCTAGACCTGGGCTTGGAAGACGAGTGGTACTTAGGGGAGCGGGACCTCGTTCGAGACCGTTTTTTGTGTTTCTTCTTCTTCTTTTCTCTTTCTTCTTCTCTTGGTGGGTCTCTACATCTGCTTGAAGGCCTTTCTGGAGGCTTCACTTCTAACATGGGCAGAGTTCTACCTCCAACCAGCAGAGGACAGGGCATGACACCGGTTTCCTGGAAACATAAGCGAATGTGTGGATGTCAACAGGAAATACAACACTTAAAATGTAGATAGCTCAGGGGCTGTTATCTATAAAAATTCCCCTGCTGGGTGTATGGATTAAACCTGTGACTGAGGCATGTAGAGAGCCGAAGCAGGAAAATTGCCTTGAGTTTGAGGCCAGCTTGGGCTACAAAATTTAATTCTAGACTAGCCTGGTATACAGTGAGATCCTGTTGTAAAAGACAAACAAACCTCTGGCCTTTCAGGAAAAAATATAGTTTAACTAGTCATCGATTGCTACATATGGAAGATTTCTCATTTTGAGCCTGGAAGATTTAGCAGTAAGGCTTACGGGAAAACTCAAGGGAGATGCTTTGTGTGATCAGCCTCTCATACTGCCCCAGATGTCTGGGAGCCCTGGAATGGGATGAGGACAGAAGTGGTGTGCACATGCATTTGTAAACCTGCAACTGTGGGTACGGGGGCTCTGCCGTGGGGCTAATTCCGGCAGCTGATCAGCATCTCTGCACACGATTCTTACAGAACTACCAGCTCACAATGAAGAGCTCTGCCCAGTACGTTGAGCTGAGGCCAGATGGCTACCTACAGTTGTCAGACAGGAGGGAGTACTCTCAGTTTTTCCTTGAACTCCCTCTGCTTAGGCCACTAGCTCACAGGCTTATCATCACAGATGCAATATTCTTAGCTAGTGTATAGATGGCTTAAAATTTTAGTATACCATTAATCTCTTTCTTCTTTTAGATAGGGCCTCACCTATGTATTCCTGGCTGGCCTGGAACTCATAGAAAGTGCTGCCTGAGTGCTGAGATTAAAGGCAATTTCTGTGAGTTCTACCATATCCATCCAGTACTAGTTTTCTATGTCAATGAGTACATTTAAAGACATCACTTAAGATCACACCCGGATATGTAAAGCCATGTAATGGCCAAAGGGACTGGGCAGACTAGCATGCAGAAAAGGACCATATATACATGTGCATGGTGGAATGCTACCCTCTGGGTACCTGCCCATCTTGAGGATGTGACCTTATCTCATATACTTAAAGAGCCTCTAAGAACTCTTATCTACATCTAGGTGGTTAACTGGGTGAATGTGCCAATATTTATGGGCAAAGAACACATCAAGTTACTCAGCAAAGTTAACGACAGCCTATTCATGAAGGTTCTTGATAGTGACAACATTTTGGGTTTGACTCTCATTTATTAACTGTCAATTTATTATGAGTTCTTCAGTTTCAAAGCAATCAGACACTTATCACCATCTGCTCCTCATGTTCCCTTTCTGTTGAAGCAGCTCTGCTGAGATAATCTTTGTGTGCACACACAATCAGGGAGACCATTTCAGAGCCAAACATCCATGGATTATAGACAGGGCTAATGTTGGCAGACAAGAATGGAGTCATCCTGAGAGAAGACAGGTGCTGGGTCAGCACTTTGGTGCTGCCAGCAGGCTGATGACAAACAATCCACATCAGAACACAGAGGCAATCTTGCAAACACGGCTTGTTTTTATCTATCTGCAGATATGGCTTTACATTTTTTTATTTTTTGCTATTTTGGAGACAGGGTTTCTCTATGTAGCCCTGGTGGTCCTGGAACTCACCCTGTAGACCAAGCTGGCCTTGAACTCATAGATTCATCTGCCTCTGCCTGAATGTTGGAATTAAAGGTGTGTACCACCATCACCCAGTGGCCTTATATTATTTCTTAAAAATTAATAATAGATTAAAATATAAAATTATATAGATACATAGTTATCAATAATATGGAAATGTATCTATATATTAATTACGAAATGTTACGACATACATAATTTTTAAAATTAATAATATAAAAATAAAAATTAATGCTATACAATGTATTTATATATTATCTGTCTCGAGTGTGGAGGTCAGAGGACAGCTACCGAGTCTGTTTTCTCTTTTCATTATGTGGGTCCCAGGGATGAACTCATGCTTATTAGGCTTGGCAGCAACCGTCTCTACCTGCTGAGCCTTCTCATGCTGTCCTGTCTGGCTTTTACCCCCACTTTGAGATAAAGTCTCATCTAGTGCAGGCTGACTTTGAAACCTGCCATAACTAAGGATGATCCAGAACTTCTCAACTGCCTTACCCCCAAGTGCTAGGATTATCGGGTGTGCTAACACGTATCAAAGTCAAAACCTAAGACCCTATGCATTCCAGGGAAGCATTACAGCTTACAGATGTGTCTTAATGAGTCTCTTTGTTAATTGTACAAATCAGAATAAAATAAGAGATTCAAGCAAGCTTCATGCATGTCTGCCCATGCATGTGCTGCCCATCTCCTTCCATAACTGCAGAGTTCACGTTCTTGCGATCCTTCCCTCATACCTCATGCCACAGTGCCAGATGAATGCCCTCAGCTGGGGCCACAGTGTACCATGGCTGCCTTCAGCTGGGTAAACTCTGTTCCTACTTTCTGCAGGAACAGACCTTGTGTGAGGAACCAGAAGGCAGTCCACCTTTGTGGGGCTCTGGAAAATGGGGTTCCTATGTTCTGCCACCTCCCTGAAAAGCTCATTCTGGCAAACTCAGGGCAGAGGTTGGCATGAGGACTGGACCACTGAGAACATGTGAGGTGGACACAGAAGCAGCGGGTCTCGACATCCAGGAGGTGGAAAACAGTCTCTAACCACAGACACACTGCAGATTCCAAAGGCACTTAAAAGTGTCAATACAAGTTAAAAGGGTGAAGGAGCCAGGAGTGGTGGCTGAGGCAAGAGAACTGATATGCAGTCCAGCCCCCTTTCCCTTTCCAATAATAGCAAACCAGAGCAAAGAAAGGGCTTGGTCTGAATTATGAGGGAAAACCAAGTGTGGAAGTCTGAATGAAAATGGCCCACAAAGGCTCACAGGGAGTGACACTATTGGGAAGTGTGTCACTGGGGATGGGCTTTGGGGTTCCAGAAGCCCAAGCCAGGCCCAGTGGCACTCTTTCTTCCTGTTGCCTGCTGATCTGGATGTAGAACTCTCAGCTAACTCTCCAGCACTGTGTCTGCCTGCACACTGCTATGTTTCCTACCACGATGATAAGAAACTAAACCTCTGAACTGTAAGTCAGACTTAATTAAATATTTTCCTTTGTAAGAGTTGCCAAGGTCATAGTTGTCTCTTCACAGCAATAGAACCCTAACCAAGACCAAGCATAACAAATATTTGAAGACACCTGGAGACAAGGTCTTGCTATGTGTCCAGGCCGTCTTCCAAGTATGGGAATTCTAGGGGTATGCCTGAGAGATTGTTATATTTTTCCTAAATATTTTAATTTTTAAATCATATATGTATGTTTTATCTGTATGTGGGTATGGCATGCAAGTGTAGCTGCTTACAGAGTCCAGAAGAGGACATCAGATCCTCTGGAGCAGGAGTTGCAGGCTGCTGTGAGTTGCCTGCGATGGGTGCTAAGTACCAAAATCAGGCCTATAAAGCTGTATGTACTTACTTTTAAGCACTCCCACCTCCAAATCAAAGTTTAGGATAAGAAAAAGAAAAAGTGGTCATCATCCTCCCTCAGTCTCCCAAGTATGATTACTGGTGTGAGCCACAATGCCCAGGTGACATTAAATTTTTTTTTTCAAGATTTATGTGTATAGGTGTTTTGCTTGTACATATGCACCGTGTGCGTCTGTGGAGGATAGAAGAGTGTCAGAGCTCCTGAAAACTGGAGCTATGGATGACTGTGAGCCACCATGTAAGTGCTGGGAATTAAACTCTGGAAGAACAATCATTGCTCTTAATTGCTGACCCATCTCTCCAGCCTTCCAAGAAAGATTCTGAAATGGCCACTTTGAACTGCTCTTCAGAAGCACTGAGTCACAAGACTGCCGCTGGGTGTGCACTCCAGCTGTGTCACCCTTCAAGCCTCGAGGCATTTGATGCACTGCTAGTTTTCTTACTTGGAAAACTTACATTTCTAAAAGCTTCTTGAACTCCTCCATGAATTCCTAGATACCCATGAAGTATTTTTAAACCACTCCCCCCCGCAAAAAAGTCTTAAAAGATACCTATCAAGAATCTAGAAGAGAAGAACCAGGGTTGGGGATGCAGCTCAGGGTAGGGCACTTACCTGCTACACATTTGGCCCAGGGCTCCTTGACTAGGTCTAGATAGGCATGACCAGAATTTTCACCGAATGTCACACTGCTGCCGCCAATAGCGTTTACTCAGAGTTCCTAGTGCTAGGCATTGCTTCACACCAAGATACCATGTGACGATCCTGTTCAAAGCCACCACTTAGGAAGGAGCTGCCTGGGCTCTCTAAGACCTCTTGGTGTTGAGGATGAGCTCAGGGCCTCCCACACATTAGTGCTCTACCACTGAGCTGCACACCCAGAGGAGACAAGAGTGGCTGTAGTTCACTTTTTCTTTTCCCTAATTACAACATAATGCAGATACGGGTGATCTCTGCCCTAGTGTAAGCTCAACAATGTGGCTGCAACCACTGAGGAATGACCTAGCCATATCTGTCTGACCACATGCAGCTGGAGCCCCTACAAGGGTAGTCATGAGCTGAGCTTCCTGATCAGGATCTATGGCTGTGTTCTAAGACTGCAGCCTGCCTTTGCTGTGTTTACAGGTAACTGTCACGGCATCTCTTTTCACAGACTCAAAGCTATCAGCAAAGCCTGTGCCTCTATGCTGCCGCCATCTGACTCAAGGCATGGGGTTCCATGGGCAGAGCAGGGCAGAGCCAGCTCTCATCTACTACAAACCCAAGCACGCTATCAGGACTTCTTCTACATACCTCTACACTGAAAGCACTCTCCTCAAGTTTTCCAACTTCTGTTTCTGGAAGAGGATTTTTTAAGGTTTGTAAAAACAAAGCTGCTTTCCTTTTACGTTCAGCCTGGAGCTGCTTCTCCTTTGATTCCTTGGATGCCTGGGCCAGCTTTTCCCGTGCAGCAGCCGCAAGGCGGTCCTCCAGCTTTTGTTTTGCTACAGAAAACAAGGAAGGCAGAGTTTACGATAAGCAGTGTTTTACTTCTAATTCTCACAGGTACCTTCTGGCCATACAGCACTGCCATTTCAACAGCAACCTCAGAGCAGGCAGACACCTGGGACAGACCACAAGTTTGAGAAAATAAACTTATTATGCTTATTATTTTTATGTTTAAAGGGATGTACTTTACTCCAAAGGCAGCGAGGCTGAAGGGGTTCCATGATGGTAGAAGCTGGGGCTGGATACTGGAAACTGCAGAATGGCTCTCATGCACAGGAGCCCCAAACACTGCAAGTGTCTGGATGATCATTGCACTTAATTATGCCTTGTGGGAAGTGTCTTAGTTCAGAGGGCATGACAAACTGCTGAGGTCACGCACAGAGTGCAAACTTAAACACACAAGTGTGACTGTAAGTGAACTGAGGGACAGCAACTATGGGCTCATGACATGCTCTCCTCTGGAAGACACTGGCTCCAAGAGCATCCTTTAATCAATGCTATATGGTCTATTCATGCATACCCAGACATTGCAATACAAGAAAACCAGTTAGTACAGGTAAAAGCACAAATGCATTTATTGAGTAACTCCTTCACTATGGAATATGACTTATTTTGGAGGTGCAGATGTCCCCAAAATGCTAAACATTTTACCATAGTTCCAGTCCCAGTCCATGTCCCTCACATGCTGTTGGCCATGCTCTGACCCATGAAGATGAGCCAGAGAAATCAACTCTGCCAGGCATCATCTCCAAGGGTTGATGGTTTTGCTGAGAGACATTCCTACAAAAGGGCCTCTCCCAGTTTGGTGCATTAACTGGAGCTGGGAGTCCAGGCCTGGTGCCTCACCCTGGGGCTGTCGTCCAAGAACAAAGTGCGTCTCCATTAGAGCTGCCCACTTAGCGCATTAAGCTGCTCTGAGTACAGATTGCCAAGGGCACTGCATCAAGCTAAGGAGTACACAGTGCCACACAGCACTGCATACAGGACTTTTAGAGCGCTCCTGTATGGCTCCAGGCTTTGGTTCGCAGTCTTAGAATTTCTGGCTTAGCACATAAATCTTTTATTTGTCTTTTTTCTTTCAAGAACTTTAAAAGCTATCAACAAACCTTGCTTTGCTTCTAGCTCCTCCTGGGTGAGCTGGGGCTTCTTCTCCTCCATGACCACACAGGGTGGGGCGGCGGCTGGGCTGGGGTTGGCCACGTTGTTTGTGCTTTCCTGGCATTCCCTGCTTTCTTCATCTTCTTCACTATCATCGTCCAACTTGACTCGGTTTTTTTCTAGAGGAAGTAGGTCATTTTCTTTGGCCTTGATGGCAAAGCTTATTGGAGCAAATGAAGCTGCTGGGAAAAGGTGACAAGTGTGACATTTTAGGCACCAGAGCAAAATGTGCAGACATTATCATAGGCACTAGCACTTACAAGAGAGATGGCGGACAGGCGATGGCACCTGTGGTGAAGGCCCCCCGCCCCGTGTTGTGTGTGGTCTACAGGTGGGGCTGCTGCAGTGTCAAAGGAGTCTTGTTTAAATACTTGAGGCAAGGCATCAGACTGGGGTGTGTGTCTGAACCATGCTTAACAAGGGCAGCATAGTGGTGGTGTCATAGTAGACACACACCTGCTGAATATGAAATGGTCACCTTTAGTCTGAATAACCAATTTTGTCATTTTCCTTTTTGTCATGTGTGTGCTTGAGAGTGTGCCATGTGTGCAGGTCAAGGTTAGAGGACAACTGGGAATCAGTCCTCTCCTACCACATGGGTTGTGGGCATTAAACTCAGGCTGGCAGAATTGGTGGCATAAGCCTTTACCCACTGAACCATCTTGCTAGCCTGCCATTTTTCTTGAAAAAAAATTTGTTTTATAAATAATCTTGTATGTAGCTGAACTGGTATGATTGAACATGTGACATGGCTCCACTAAGAAACGGTGTCTAGAAAACCACCAGTTACATTAAAAGAAAAAGAAAGCCTGTCCTTCAAGCAAAATCCAAACCAAAACACAGAATTCATTCTTTTATTTAGTGAACATGGTGAGCATCCTGTCAGACCACGATCTACACCATCACAAGTATTTCAATGTGTAACAAAAATTTAGGAGATACCCTAAACACTTGAGAGAAATGCAAAGGCCTTAAAGGAGACCTGTCAACACTGACTCTCCCTGTCACTCACTACACTGAGTGACTCCTAGCAGCCACAGATGAAGTCAGACACTACAGCCTTCATCCATGATGGGCATCAAGAAGCTACACTGAAGGGCATCTGCAGTGCACTGAGAACAGCTGCCTCTGAGTGAGGCGGACTGTGGGAAACTTACTGCAGTTCCCCTGCACCTCTCTCCCACCCTGTCCCCCAAGCTTCTCAAGGCAGGACACTTGGCCATGTGCTGGGCTGAAGAGAATTTATACCTGTGACATATGCACCATTTAATACCCAAGAGCGAGGAGAGCAGACTTCCATGCGACTCCTGGTAAAAAGCAGAGTGCACTTTGAGCTGCTGTGGTACTGTAATGCTGATCCACTATTAACCAAAGTCCTCATCGTTCATAGTACAACCAAGATGTCTATGCTAATGCCATAATGAGGATCTGTGGCAGCAGATTCTGAGTGGAATCGAAGACAGGGACAGAGAGAGACACAGAACAACCGCAGTCTAAGGGCCGACTGCTGAAGGTAGTGGTGAGTACTTGGTGAGGCGATGTGGGTTACTGTGCCATGTGTTGTTTTTGCACACGTCTTAAGGTTCCTTAAGAAAACTTAAGATTGCCAGGTGGTGGTGGTGACACACACCTTTAATCCCAGCACTCAAAAGGCAGAGTCAGGCAGATCTCTATGAGTTTGAGGCTAGCCTGGTCTACAGAGCAAGTTCCAAGACAGCTCAGGCTACACAGAGAAACCTTGTCTAGAAAGAAAACAAAACAAAACAAAAAGAAAGCTAAGTTAACAAAAACAAATCCTTTACTGCCTGTGGCAATATGGTCTCTTTAATAAGCAGAGGGTCAAGGACATTTTTAAAAGAGAAAATTCATAAAATATTAATGGACTCACTTATGAAGTGAGACAAAAAATACAAGATGATTTAAAAACACCTGTATTGTTTGCAGAAAAGGACAAGTAGATCACAACAACAGAAGTACGTGAGCACTTTGCAACACAGTCTGGAGAGCATTCAGTTAGACACAGAGCCAAAGCACCCTTACCCCCACACAAGGAACCTAATTACAGAGCCACTTAACCTGTGTGTCTCAGTGTCCTGTCTCACTGTTGACAACTGATTAGATTATCAGGGCCTGTACCCCATGGCACTGATGAGAACCAAGAGGCCAAGGCCAGGAAGCTTCTCTAGGTAAGTCAGCCCAGACAAAGGCCCTGAGAATTCTGGAATATTCCAATTACACAATTTGCACACCACATCTTGCATTACCACTGATCCTAAGCTATTTCTCCAGGTGGCCCATACCTTGTATGATCCAGCTATGCCCTTCTGCACTGTGCTCAAGCTGAGACAGATGTCCTTGCCTGCTGCCTGTAGGATCTGCTCCTTTCGGCACATCTGACCCTCAAGGATGGGTCCACCACCCATGGCCTCACAGCTTCTTCTCCACTTCTGGGTAATAACTGCATGTGTGTACACACACACACACACACACACACATGTGTATTTCGAGATGAGCTCTTAGCTATGTTGCAGTTATCTGACACCGCCTAGATGAGTAGTATTACTGTTATTACTAATTATATGTTGTTCTTGTGATGTGTTCTTGTGGTGCATTCATGTGCCCAAATGTGTGCAGATGAGCACATCTGTATGAGGGGGAACAGAGGTTGATGTTTTTGGCTGTTGTTTTCCACTTTGTTTTTTGAGACAAGATCTTTCACTGAAACTGGTATTTATCAATGGCTAGCCTAGCCTGGCTGGTCAGTGAGCTCAGGGAGTCCTGTTTCTGGGCCTCCTCAAACCATACGCTAGGGTTACAGCCATCCCTGGCTTTTTAGTAGGTGCTAGGGATGGGACCTCAGGTCCTCATCCTTGCATAGTAAGCATTTTACCCACAGAGCTGTCTCATCCCTGATACAAATTTTTTTTTAAAAATCTGTTTTTAGAATTTTAATTATTTTAGATTCATTTGTGTGCATGAATGTTTTACCTGCATATATGTATGTGCACCATGTGCATACCTGGATTCCCTAGGACTGAAGTTATGGGTACTAGGAGAAGACTCCCAGTACTATGTGGGAAGCCAACCCAGGTCCTCTGCTCTCCAAGCCCAGCATACTAGTCATGTGTCTTCCTCATCTGAAGAATGCCCTCAGTACATTTTCTGACCCAGAAAAGCTCTTTCTAGAGTAAGGACATTAACCCTTCATCATCCAACTTACTGTCATTTGCCTTTTAACTTTACTCTGGCTCTGTTTCCTAGATCTGTAAGCCTGATTTCTGTCTCCAACTCTCTGATTCTAAGATCATACATACATACATACATACATACATACATACATACATACATAAACAATTACTTTCCTTCCCTCCCGGCTCTTCCTCCTTCCTCTCTCTACAAGGTCTCATGTAGGCTTGAGCCTTGAGCTCCAGATCCTCCTGCTGCCTTTACTTCCAGTGCTGAGATCATGGGCATGCACTACCCACACTGACTACATTTAGAAACTGAACTTCTGAAATCACTGCTGTTAGACACCTGAGTCTTATTAATTCTTTAAAAGTTAAGGGGGCTTACAAGATGGCTCAGTAGGCAGGGAGCTTGCTGCAAAGTCTGACAGCCTAAGTTTGATCCCAGAGACACACATGTTGAAGGAAGAGTCAAAGAGGAGCTTGCCCGTGCAGCTTCAGTTATCATTACACTACTGAAGTTTCAGAAGACCAACACTTTCTCGGGGCCTACTGAGACGAGACCCCAGAAGTCTGCTAGCAGACAGGTGATGGAGAGGCCATACCAGGGCCCTGGAACAACACCACTGCTTATTCCTGTCACTGCTTTAGTACAGTTGGATTCCATTTAATATTTTAACATCATGCTTCTAAGTGCTGAGGTCTATAAATTGATGAGCTCTGAGAGCTTCTTAATTCTGTCTCCCATAAGCCTCAGAGAAGCTTTACTGACAGAGACGATCTAGTTCTCCAGGGTAAATTAAGCCAGCCTTTAATTTGTTTTGGCCTATTGCCTGGTTCTAGGAGCTGTGCATCAACCAATATTTTAAAAATCTGCCAGACTAAAAATCTGTCAGTTTTCCTTTCTTTCTCTTCTTTTCTTGAAATAATTTTGGCAATCTATGTTTCTTTGAAATGGTATTTTTCAGTGACTTCAGTTCATTTCCATTTAAGGTTATATACATGCTATCCTTGTATATTTTGAAAAAGATTTACAACTTTGTGTTCATATCTGCATTCTTCTTCTCTTGAGCACATGCAACATATTTTACTGGTCTTTAAAAAATTACTTTCTCAGTAATTTCTTAATTTTTATTCCTTTGTTTCTGCTTTCCTTATAAGCATTTTATAGATTTTGAGAGGTTCTCACTGTCAGGAAGCTTGTATTGAAAATCCTGCCTCAGCTTCTTCAGCACTGGGTTCTAGGCCTGTGCTACGGCTGGGCTTCCATCTTACATCCTGCTCTGTGCCTCTCCACCATCCTGCCCTCCCCCAGGACTGAACATGCCCAGGCCATGTTGTACTACACCCCAGCTCACTTCTTAGTATCTTGAATTCAATTTTTATTTTTTTGTTTGTTTACCAACATAAACAAGTAATGCTATTGTCTTTTTTGCAATAGTATCTTATTTTATTTTTGCCCCCAGCAGTGTAGGGAACAGAATCCAGGAAAGTGCTCTACTGCTGAGCTATGCCCTAATCCATAAAACTTCTTTGATGTTCTTACTGTCCTTATTTCTGTGGACTCAGGACTTTGGGGTGCTACTATGCCTACAGGCCTTCCTGTTCTAGCATTCAGAGGTACAGAGAAATGATGCAATGACTTGCCTTCTCTCCTCTTCAGAGAAAAGCCTGGATGTTTCTACCTGGATGAACTTCTTCTACATCTGTCCCTATCTTTGAGATTTCTGAGAACTTCACAGGCCGTCTTCTAGTTAGACTGACCTCGGTGATTTCATCATGCTTAACCCAGCAGCATTTCTGAGCAGTATTCTGAAGCTGTCAGATTATTGGCAGCTTAAATTTTATAACATCCTCAACTCTTTTGAACATAAAGACCTAAGAATCTGTTCTGATACTTAGGGCCAGCGGCTCAGTTGTTGTCTTCTAAGTCTCAGCCCCTCAGCAGGGCTGTGCTTTTCCATCCTGAACTGCAGAGGAGCAGGCCTGTCTCTTCCAGGTCTCGCTATGGGAGAAGCCTATCAAACACTATGCATTTCTATCCTTACCTCTCGGGCTTCTCCTACCAGGGTGGGCAGGCTGGTGCAGCAACTGAGTCTGGAGCTCCTTTCTCTGTGGCTCTGCAGTTACCCCAGGCAAAATCAGTCTAGAGGGTACTTCCTAGATAACAGCTGCCTTGTGGAAGCCCCCTAGCTTGTCCCAGTCTTCCACCTTCTCCTTGCTGGCAGTGGATGTCCTGGGATCACTGTCCTCAGACATCTCTCTTCCCCTTAAAAGGAAGTCCCAGATGGACTGCTTGTCTTCCAGCAAGGGACAGCATCTCAAATGATTTCTATGCAGAAGGTGCTGCTCTGCTTGGCTTGTGCCTTTGCTTATTTCAGAGAGAGCAGGAGGCAGGCAGTCACCTGACTTTCTAAACAGTGCTCTCCTAGTGATAACCAGATTATTGTGAATCCTCTTCATTCTCCCTACCCACCCGGAAGGCCGCTCTAGGTCAGGAAAGAGATTGCTGCCTGTGTCTGCTGTCACTCTCCTACTAGGAGCTGTGGGCTTGGGCTTCTACTGCTACCACTCTTGCATTAGCCACTGGGCCCCCAAGGCCCCCAACTGTCCCTCTATCTTAATCTCAAAAAGCCAATGCTAAATAAAGCATTCCCTAGTAACCACAAGCCTCAGGGGAAGCAAAGGCCCAGATGCTGGGCAGTACACCTCTCCAGACTGAATCACTACAGCCACCTGTCACCATACCAAAGCAAGAACCTCACTTATCTCTGAACACTCAACACAACCTTTTCTGCAGTCTCTTTTCCAATAAGAGGAAGTAACAGCTTCTTCACAGAGCTCTGCTAAGCAGTCTGAAGCAGTCTTTCTTCTCTCTTCTCTATTGCACCAGCCACTTACATACATCTGTCCTGCTAGACCACATCATCTCGTCAGGGACAGGGCAAGGAGACCAAATGTGAGTGAGCGCAGCACTGACTGACAAGGGTACTCAAGGGAGCTACTTGGACAAAGAAAACAAACCTCATCACAATAGTTTGCACTAAGCTGGGACCTAGTGGGGAGCATTTGCTCAGGTGAACAGTGGTGCAGACCCCAGAACCACAAATAACCGAACAGTTTCAAAGGTCTGGGTGAGGATGAAATACTATTTGAATATTTATAAACATGTCCACTAAATGGCTCGGAATAGGCTAAAAGTTGCTGGATACTTGAACTACCATGCATTTACAGGGTTCCAAACATCATGTTTGGAAGCAGGATAAGGTGAACATGCTTAAATATAGCAGTTCAAGAAGCCAAGCCCAATGAGCCTCCATGGTTGAGGTACTTAGTTCTGTCCCTCAGGAGGGAAGTCCATGAGGCCTAGGCTTCACCTGGACAGCGCACCTTTTACCAGCTTCCCGTCCACGCTGCTCTTGCTGGACCCAGCCTCCTTCTTCCCGCTGCCTCTTCCCCCAGTCTCTGCCATACCCTCAGCAATGCCGTCCTCCCCGGCTTCACTCGACTCTTCAGCAGCAGTTTCTGTGGAAGCCTCTTCAGCTGTGGATGCTACCTGGAAAGAGAGACAGCACTGTGCACTGTTACATGACAATTACACAGGTTTGTCAGTATATTCTACAGTACGTGCCTATAATCTCACCACCAGGAGGTAAAGGCAAGAAGACCAGGAGTTCAAGAGCATCCTGGCCAAAGAGAGTCTGAGGTCAGCCTGTGCTTCATGAGTCACTCTAAAAAAACACACTGAAACAATCTCCCAAACCGCCGAAAATAGCATTTCCACATTTCAAATTCCGACTTGTTTTCTTGTGCTTTCGTGTGTGTGTGTGTGTGTGTGTGTGTGTGTGTGTGTGTATGTGTGTTACTGGGGACTGGACCAGGGCCTCTAGTATGCTAGACAAGTAGTGCTCTACCACTGAGCCATCCCCAGGCCCCCTGTATGTTTATAAAAGTGGTGAAGAAGTACCTTTTCCTTGGACTCTGGTTATTGACAATACCTTCAGAATAGAATCCCCCACTGACTACAGACGAGTGAGCAGCTTCAGTTTCAGCAATCATTTCTGGCAGAATAAGCTCAAGAGTGCAAGGAACTATGCAAGGGACTGTGTACTTGGTAGCTAGGCTCTAGCTCTGCCCCTGGAGGGCAGTGAACAGCTCCAGCACATGCACCATGAGGTATGTTACATGTAGTCAAAGTAAACTGGGCACAGTGGCACATCTGCAACCCTAGCACTTGGGAGGCAGAGGCAGGCGGATCACCTGGGCTACATGAGGCTATGTTTCAACTCCCCTCCCCAATATTGTTAAAAGTAGCCTCTGATGCTTGAAGCAAGTGTTTTCTGTTTGGAACATGCTAGAGAAGTTGTCAATAAGGCACGAGCGAGTGGGCGCTTCAACAGATCTAAGACAGCTTCACCTCTGAAGGGAAAGGTTAGACATAATGTAGACTTGAGAATAAACAGGAAGTCAGTTCTGCACTTGTCGTCAGAGCTCGTTTCATGCCTTCCCCACCTTCAGTGAATACCTGTGTGCTACTGCCTCCTTCCTTCTGCAGGAAGAATTGCTTCTTAAACTCATAGTAGGCATTGTACTGGTGCCAGGGCTGAAGGAACTCAAATCTGTGAACAGAAAAGCATTCAGTATGACCCACACGCAGGCTTCAGTCTTTCCCATATGGTCTGCACTGTCATGGATATCTCATAGACACTGGTCATCCCAACAACTTCATAAATTCCACATAGATCGGTCTTGCTCTATCCAGTAACATGTGAATCAGGCAGAGGGCTACCTATTCTCCAGGGTCATATCACAGGTGAAAATGCAGTCCATTTTTTATGGACACAGCCACAGGTAGGGGATAAGGACCCTTGGAAACTGTGAATTCCAGTCTTTCAAGCACCTACATTTTTACTGCATAATAAAAACAAAAGCAAAACCCCTCTTCAACTCTAAGTAATTTAACAAGATGTACAAAAATGTCTATCTAAAGATACTCCAGGGAAGATGAAAGAACAAAGGAATAGTGACAGGGTTTAAAGAATGCTAAACGAAAACCCCAAATCTCATAAACCTGACATGCTTAAAATTTTTTTGAGTGTTTTTGCAATGTGGGAGCTTGAGCTCAGAAATTCATGAATACCCGCCCGGCAAACAATGGCACTAAACCACACCCCAGTCCAACCCCCAGACCCCTTCACCTCACCTTTGATCATTCTTGGCTCGAACACTGGTCTCAAACTTAAGGCCGTTCCTAGCGACGTACTCTGCCAGCTTGTCGATCACAGGCTGGATATCAGGGGGCGGGGGTATGATGGCCACGGGAGCAAGCGCACTGTGGAGAAGAGCTGGTGAGCAACCCCGACCTCAGCTTGGCTTGAGCCTGGCAATGGCAGCTGGAGGGTCCTTTCGGGCTCAGACATGAAAGAAGACTCTTGGTCTAAAGCAGTGGTTCTCAACTTTCCTAATGCTGTGACCCTTTAAAACAGTTCCTCATATTGTGGCGACCCCAACCATAAAATTGTTTTCGTTGCTACTTCACAATTGTAATTTTGCTACTGTTATGAATCATAGTGTAAATATCTGATATGTGACCCCTGTGAAAAGGTTTTTCGATCCCCAAAGGGTAGAGAACTGCTGGTCTAAAGTCAAGAAGCCTTCTAACTAACCTAACAAAGCTAGCTCCTGAGCACTAACAGGGTCCAGAGCACCACTGTCAGTGACAACGCAGGAGGCTATGTGTGGCACCCTGTAAGCCCAATGCTAGAGCCTGGCTTATGCAGCTAGACCACATCTCCAAAAATGAACTAACAGTGGGAATTTCCTAAAGAACAATGTCCAAAGTCCCATAGGTAGGTTCAGTCTTCCTCCTAATTAGCATTCCCTTTTAACTATGAGCTACTTCTTAGGAACAAAACAAGGAAAAGATATTAAAACAGCTGGCTAGCATGGCTCAACCTCCTTCATTCCGTGTTTACTTCTCAGCAGTATGGCTCTAGGTGTCATTCCCCAACTCCTCCCATATGCTAGGCTAGTGATCTGAGTGATATCCTAGCCCACAGTTGACTTTCTAAGCCTTAGAGAGAGGGGCTTTAGTCAAGTTTTTCTGCCACCTCTACTGGACTTGGGACACACACAGGGGCCCTCCATGGGGTGCTGAGCACTCCTGTCCTTCTGCCATCGCTGGGTTTTACACGAAATGCCAACTGTGTAACTGGTGGTCTCAAGGAGTGGCCAACAGAGCCCTACCCTCACCAACTATATAAAACCCTACAAGCTTGACAAGTTCAGTCCACCTCATTTGGACTCTGCCTAATACTGCCCTGCCGAGGTGTCAACACACTGAACAAGAGCAACCCAGATATGGGATGCTGCCCAAGAGCCACATTTACACATGGCTAGTTTCACTGCTTAAGAACCACTTTCAGTGTTGAAATAGGTCTTGCTCTGCAGCTCATTATATAGCTGAAGATGACCTTGAATTCCTGACCTTTCTGCTTCTACCTCCACAGTGCTAGAATTACAGGGCTGGAATACCTGTAATGAAATATTTAGCTGGTTTTGAACTTTTTTGGGGGACTCATTGTGTTTCTCTGGCTGGCATAGACCTCACTGTATAAATCAGGATGGCCTTGAACTCAGAGACTGCCTGACTTTACCTGGCCATAGCTGTGAACTTTTGGCCCTTCTGCTTCAGCTTTCCAAAAGCTGCGAGTACAGGTGTATGGTACTAATAATGAATAACTATGCTAATTATGGAGACACATGTATGCAATCCAGAGCAAGAAAACTGGTGTGCTGCAGCAGTAAGCATGCCAGGCAGATGGCACATGTACCTTGTGGTGGTGGTTGTGGAGGTAACCCCACTGCTTGTTTCAGCTGTGGTTGGGGGTGGTGGAGGTGTGGTCCCAGGAGGTGGTGGTACAGTAGTAGTCACACCAGGTGAGCTGGCCACGGTCACTCCAGCAGGAAGGGTGCTGTAGTAAGTAGTCACATCGATCCCAGGTGGGGGTGGTGCCAGGCAGTAGGTGCCATCCGGCAACATGTAGTAGCTGTAGTACATGGCTGCTACAGCTGCTGTAAGAAACATGCTTTGTGAGCAAAAGGCCAACGACAGGTGTCACAGCTTGAATCTGTAATGTCCCTCAGAAGCTCATGTTTTTGACACTTGCTCCCCAGCTTACGGTCACTGGAGAAGTTGTGGAACCTTTAGGAGGTAGGCCTGATTGGCTAGAGGTCTGTTATTAGTAGCAGGTTTTTGACAACCATTTCTTGGCGCCTGGCTCTGGCTGACTCCCTGCTTCCTGCTCACCACAATGAGAACAGCCTCACCTTCAAGCTCCCACATTCCACAGTGAATCGAGACCCTATGAAACTTTGAGCTAAAACAAATTCCTGCTAGTTCACGTTGTTTCTGTCAGATACAGATCACAGCAATGTGACAATTACTAATATAACAGGATAGCAAATGACTAGGAAAGAGACTCTGGCCAAGTGCAGCATCAGTTCTGTCCACTCCAGCCACACTGCTTCTGTATCTTTGATAGGTTCACACCCTAGAATGAGTGGACAGCAGACAGGCACAAGAACACTCACTGTAGACAATGTGGATTTTCTCTAAACCAACCCATCTTCTTCCTTTGTGCAGTAAGGGAAGGTGTGGAAGGCCTCTCTAAATGTGGAGTGAAACCCCCCCAGGAATAACTGATGGGTGGCCCTCTTTCCACAGGGCTGGCCAGGTAACCTGTGCTCACAGAGCAAGTGGACTCCCTAACTCGTCCCTGCTCGGACATTGACTACGCTTTCTGGAATCTGTTTTCACTCTACCGCTCCTTTGGAAACTGCTGTCTACACGTCCTGCATGGAGTCACTATATTCAGCTCAGAAGTCCAATGCCTCTGCAGCTGCTTCTGGCCTTTCCTGTCAGGGGCACCAAGGCAATGGGCAGGCCCTAACAATGGCATGAGAGCCAGGCTTCTCAATGGTCCTGAGCCTATTAGCTCATCCTGCACACTTGAGCCCCAAGGACTTTTGGGTCTTACCACCCCCAAATCACACAGGCCCTCACTCTGTTGCTTCTGTCTCTGGTACATATGTGAAATTATCTCTGCTTGTCTTGAGGCCCCTCTTTGATTTAACCCACTGGCTCCTGTTTTTGGAAATCCTCCCACAGTTCAAGGCAGAGGTGGGAACATATAACCTGTGGTAATTCCTTGCAATGCTAAGACTGTGGGCCTGATACTGTCCCGAGGGTGACACATCGGGCTGGAGAGATGGCTCAGAGGTTAAGAGCATTGCCTGTTCTTCCAAAG
>LOJH01004853.1:23763-35400 GCA_001685095.1 Ellobius talpinus
TGGAAGAGCAGGCAATGCTCTTAACCACTGAGCCATCTCTCCAGCCCCTGTTCTTGCAATCTTATGTTCTGCTTGCCTAGATGTCTTGGTTCCAGAGGAAGGAATGCTTCTGGTTAGGAGACAACAAGAAGCACTACAACGATTCAATTAAACTGGAAGCTAAGACTTTCCCCTGGCCACTGAGGCTCCTGATGTCCTTTGAGTCAACAGACTAAGAAAGGAGTTAGTGTTATTAGAAATGATTGATCCAGACATCACAAAGAAACTGGACTGCAATGGAGGAAGGGAAGAGGAGGGTCTTTCTTGGTGTGGCCATGTTCTGAGTAAGTAAGAAACTGTAACAACTCAATCCAGGCAGGATGATAAATGAACTAAAACCTTCAGGAGGCTGAGGCAGGAAGGACAAAAATTCTAATCCTTCTTGTATCACAAAGGATGTTTCAGGCCACACCCACAGGTAAAAAACCTGGGCTTGATGAGTATATGAATAGGTAACAGAAAAATATAAACCACTATGGCCAAGAGACCAATCACAAAAATGAGGAATGTAATTGCCAAGCACGCTTCTGTCTGATACTGTTAAAATGTTCATATATTTATTTAATAAGCAGATATGTTTTCTTTCTTTTCCTATTCTGTTACATTAAGAAAATGTCAGAACTTAAGTGTTGTATTATACTTAAGTTATACTTTGAAGATAGCATTCTTCCAGGGCCTTTTGTTATCTACTCTGGGGGAAAAAAGAATATGTTTTTAGTTGTACAGAGTACACTTATGTCACAGCAGGTTGAATTATGACTTTGTTATCATCGTCATTTGGAAATTAAGCATGATATAAAAAGTGGGGGGCAAGTTGACAAGGGTTGACTTATGATGCTTAATCTTGTCAACTTGATGGCAAGCAACTTGACAGAATCAAATGAGAAACATGCCTCTGGAGGCCTGTAAGTGCATTTCCAGGAAAGATGAACAAAGTGGACAGTATATTCTAATGGGCAGACCAGATAGATAAAGATGTCTGAGACAAAACAGTGCTGCGTGACTGTCTGTCTTCATTTCTTTCTCTCTTAAAAAGTTTTATTTATCTTTATATGGATGGGTATTTTGCCTATATGTTTGTCTGTGCACCAATGTGTGCCTGGTGCCCTCAGAGGCCAGAAGAAGATGTTAGATCTCATGAGACTGGAATTACAAGTGGCTTAAAACTGAACCTTGGTCCTCTGGAAGAGAAGTCAGTGCTTTTAACTGCTGAGTCATCTTTCCAGTCCCCTGCCTTCATTTCTTGCTGGTGAGTTCATCTAACTCTACTGTTGCTGCAACTGCCATCTTTTGTTGATAACAGACTCCAGTGTCTTTGGCCTTCCAATATATACTGAAGACAAGCAACTCTGGAATCTTCCAGGTCTTCCAGTCACATGCATTCTGCAGTTAATTCTCATTCTCTGCAGCATGTGGAGAGCAACTGCTGGACTACCCAGCCACTACTTTGCAAGTCATTCTAATGAATCCTTTTTAGAATATACATTTACATACACACCTTCAACCAGTTCCATCTCTCCAGAGGGATAAGACAACCAAAAGAGAAACCACTGGATTGGAGTGTTAAACTCTGGCCATGAGGAAGCTTGAGGAGCACATGTGAGTGAAATCAGATTACTGTCTGTCACAGAGAAAGATCTCAGAGCACCTAACTTCAAGATGTGGAGGAACAGAGGTACAGCCACAGTAAGGGCAGACAGAGCCCCATCCAATACCAGAGACCAATGCTACAATGCTACAAGTAATCCTGGAGCCCAGACTGGCACTGGGAGAGGGAGAGCAAACACTTCATAATAAGTGTGCACTTGACTTTCAAACTATAGATATATCCTACTCCAATTAAAACAAAAATTTAGCATATACTAATTATAATCAAAGAAATGAGGAACATCTTACCCTATTCATCACATTCTTGAGCTTACAGCAAAGAGGAAGCACATAATTGACACCCCTCCCCCAATACTGGTGACTAAACAAAGAGTCTTGTGTGTGCCAGGCAAGTACCCTACCACTAAGTCACATTTCCAGCTCTCCATTCGTTCGTTCGTTCATTCATTCATGGTTTTTCAAGACAGGGTTTCTCTGTGTAACAGCCCTGGCTGTCCTGGAACTAGCTCTTATAAACCAGGCTGGCCTCAAACTCACAAAGATCCACCTGCCTCTGCTTCCTGAGTGCCGGAACTGAAGGTGTGTGCCACCACCGAGCTTATTTATTTATTTTTGTGTGTGGTATGTGTGTGATGCATGCATGTGAGACTATGGTTATAAGAAGTCAGAGCAGGACTGGGTGTCATCCTCAGTTGTTTCTGCTTTACTAAATCAGCTCATCATCATAATAGGCTGGCAGGCCAGTGAACTCTTGGGATCTTCCTGTCTCTAACCTATGCTGTGATTACTGGCATGTGCAGCCACATCTGGCTTTTATGTGTAGACTGGGGCTTTAGACTTAGGTCCTCATGCTTCCAGACCAAATGCTCTTAACTACTGAGCCACCCATCTCTCATTTTTTTCCCTTTATTATTTTGAAACAAGTTCTCAGTAAGTTGTCCAGGTTGGCCTGTAACTCACTCTGTAGCCCACATGGGCCTTGATCTTACACCCTCTTTCCTTAGCCTCCTGAATAGCTAGTGTGAAGGCCTGGAACACCAAACACAGTTGCATGGTCCCTCTCAGTGACCTTTTGCCCTCCACCCATTTGCTAAGTACTGATTTATGTTAGCCAGCTGGGCATTATAGGTGTTGAGGGTGAGCCACCTCAACAACAGGACAGTTTTTTAAGATGGAGCCATGGGATCAGGACCTTTGGTGAGATGGTGGTGAAGTTGTTGCTCCTATCAAGATGTGAAGAACTAAAGAAGTCATCTATTAAATGTGTGGGGCACATGGCTGCTGACACAGCATCGATGAGGAACAGGCTGGCAAACACAGCTGTACTTGGGAATTTCTACCCAGGACAAATCAATTCACTCTGAAAGCAGACACAACTAAAGCACTCCTTTGACTCAGCCCTGACTGCGTCTTGATGACTGCCGACACAGAATAGCAGAATGTGCTGGGAAGGCTTTCTGCTGCTGTTTAAGATAGCTGGTGCGCTAGTCTATAGCTAACAGCTAATGACAAGAGCTCAGCAGCATCTGGAGTTCATCCTCCCAGATCCACAACCCTCTGGTATTCCTAGTCAGTTTTTTAGTGAGCAAGCACCACTAGCAATCTTGGCTTGACTGCTAATCCCTCCCGACTTGGCTCTCCCCTCCCATCTATTTTGCCCACAGCCATTGGCTCCTATTGATTTCTGTTATACTTCCTCTGTCATCCCAAACAAACTGATGAATTTTCTGCATAGAGCTAACAATAAAATATTTTATGCAAGTGCCAGAACAAAAAAAAACAATACCAAGTGTTTCCCCAAGAAGAATGGTATACTGAAAAGGCAGTTTCTTAACAAAACAGATTTTTAATAAACTAGAATGTATAGGGCTCCATATAAAACCAGGAAAATGAAAATGCAATCTCATGCAAGCACATTCCTAAGCATAATCATGATGCAAAATTGCCTAAAATTGCAGTCTTCAGAACACACTCCTGAGTGACAGACACATGGATACTTAGACAAGTTATCTCACTATTTAGGACCAAGAGTGGGGGTTAGCAAAGTTTTGTAGGAAGACAGATATTGGAGAGTTGGAACGATGGCTCAGTGGGGAAGGGTGTTTGCTGCCAATCCAGACTCCCAAGACCCACGTGGTAGAAGGAGAAACCTGATTCCTGTGAGTTGCCTTGGGACTTCCATTTTCCTGCCATGGCATACCCATACCAGTATATACAGATATACAAAATCAATTAATATGTAATAAAAAAGATAGACACAGGCTGTGTACCTGCAGGCAAAGCTGTAGACAAGATGTAGATCCTTATTCAATGTGAGGAAATGAGAACAAATAGCCGTTTTTCCCCTTCTATACAGCGTCTGTCAGTAGCAGGGGTTGTCTGGGACCTTGCCGCCCTTCCACCTTAGTCTCCTGACTGCTGACAAGGGACTTCTACTTCCAGCAGCCCAGATGTACTACTGAGGAGACTGGTATTCTTCATGGATTACCCTCACCTAACACACTCTGCACCACACATCCTGTGTAGGCATGGGCTGATGGAGCTCACTCTGGCTCAGCTGATGACAACCCTGGACAAAGGCTGCAGTCTTGGCACTTTCTACAGAAACACTTGTCTGTCTCCCCAACACCACAGGTTTTATTTCAGAAAGCCAACTTAAAAGAAACAAACAGACCAAAAACAAAAGAAAACAAAATAACCAGCCAAACAAATACACAAAAACCTGGTTAAAATGCTTTTACAATTGGTATCTGAAAGTGTCAAAGTCTTTCTGAAAGCAGGGAAAGTCAAAAGAGTAGCACTCCTCTTGATCCCACAACCATGACTTTCTTGATTTTGAGAAAGGGTCTCACTCTGTAGACTAGGTTGGCCTTGAACTTGTGGTAATCCTCCTGTGTCTGCCTCATAAGCATGGAGATTACAGGCACAGGCATGAGGCACCATACCTAGCCTTTGGTCTCATACTCTTTTCTGCCCTCTTGAAGCAGTGGCTGCACTGACAGGATGGTGGGTGTGTTCCTGACACTCTTATGGATCTGCTCCCTACCACTCTGCAATGCTGTGCTGAATTAGTCTGCACCACTGTGACCAAAATCCCAGACATAAAGAATGTAAGGGAGGAATGAAGCTAACTTGGCTCATGGTTTCAGATTCTCAGTTCACATTATAGTAAAAGAGAAGTAAAGAAAAAGACTACAGATAGAAGGCAGGGCAAACCCCACATTCTTCAAAGGCTCTATTGGCTTCTACTTTTCATCCCCTCCCAATAATGCTGTCATATTACCAGGACATCAAGGCAATGACTAATTAGATCAGAGTCATCATGATCCATTCAACATGGAAACACCCACAGGAATGTTCAACAGTTTAACACACCGTTTCCTGTGGTTTCTCAGGAAACACACTCCCAAGCCAGCAAGCAGTATGCTTCATTCACCTCCTGTAATTAGTTTCTCAGCACAATCAAGATGGCAATCTTTGGGTACATGAATCCCAACACCATAGTTACACTCACTCCTTTTTATCTACAATGTAGTCAGTTCCATAAGGAGGTCACCACAAAGCATAACTTAGGCAAACTTGGGAAGACTTGCTCTAATGCAGTGGTTCTCAACCTGTGGGTTGTGACCACTTGGAGGGGGTGGAGGCCTAATGACCTTTTCACAGGGATCACATACCAGATATCTTGCAAATCAGGTTTTTACATTATGATTCATAACAATAGCAAAATTGCAGTTATGAAGTAGCAACAAAATGATTTTATGGTTGGAAGTCACCATAACATGAGAAACTGTATAATGGTTGCAGCATTAGAAAGGTTGAGAACTATTCTAGAGCATTACAATCTGGCTTGCTGCCAGAAGCTGGCATTTCTCATGGATGTGTTTTTCCAGGACCAGTGTCAGGATGATTATTACCATAGTAATCTCAGTGTCAATGAGATTATCATCTTTTCCCTGACAACAGATGCCTGTTGCTATCTGCGTGCTGCAGCAGATATTGTAAGGTGAGTAGGCTCTCCCTTGCCTCCGCAAGGCCCTGCCTCCTTCACACTAAAGATTAACACTCAGGGGAGGTCAAAGTGACTTTAGCATGAATGTTGGCACCAACAAGTCACTGTCACTGCTGAATCCTTCTTTTTCAGATCAGGAAAGTCCACACACTCAGTGGATACTGAAAACCTTCAAGGTCTCCAGAGGCAGAATGGGGAAAAACTGAACTGAGAACCCAAGTTTCTCTTTTCCATGCAGTTAGCTCAGTTCTCTGGAGTCCTTGCTTCATCCTCTGAACTCAGGTACCTGACTGTCAGGAATTCCTAGAAGATCCCCTCCTAGTCTAAAGCAGTCAGCACTTTCTAATACAAAATCTTCTATTACAGAGGAGAAAAAACAATGTCAAGCAATCTCAAAACTCCTTAAAATGCAGTGCATACAGTTTTTTAAATAGAAAAATGTCATTGTCCTTCTCATAACAGGCTCACCACACTGTCTCGAGGACATCCCATCACAGCAGAAGACTGTGGAGGTCTGCCAACAGGGCGCATGCACTATGGTGTTTGAGAAAAGGAACACCATATGCCACACTACCCACCCTGTTGAAACTTCCAGACAACCTATAAAATGTCTCCATGGCTGGGGAGATGGCTCTGTCATAAAGTGCTTTCGCAAGAAGCACGAGGACCTGACTGAAGGCCCAGAACCTACAGGAAAGTGCAGTATAGTGGTGAATATTTATAATCTCAGCACTAGGGAAGTGGTGTCAGGAGGATGGATCCCTGGGGCTCTCTGGTCTAGCCTAATTGGTGAGTTCCAGGCTAATTAGCAACTCCATCTTAAAGGATGTGAAATGTATACATTTCTAAAATCTTCTGACAAATTTAGGAGCACACGTATACATAAATGCACACATGCATGCACACTCACAAACACATATTTTTTAAAAAGTGTCTTTAAGAAAAGACTTATTTTGATATCACCAAGTGGGAAATTGGGATGACATCTGCAGCAGTAAATGAGGTCACATCTGGGAAGAGCAACCAGATGCATCCATTGCATCCAGTATATTTAAAAAATTCCTTCTTTCCTTGGAGGATTAGATTTTCTTCTAGAAAAGTCTCTCTGAACTAAGAATTCATGTGTGCGCATGAGCGAGTGCACACATGTGGAGATCAGAGGTCAACAACAGGTTTCTTCCTTAGTTCACATCTCCCTCAACTGCCTTCTACCTTATCATTTCAGATTATTTATTCCTTAGGCAGGGGGTCCTGGACAGAAAGTCAACAACTGAGCAGGTCTCTGTTCTGGACTGTGGATGTGATGTGACTAGCTTTAAACTCCTGTCACTGTGCCTTCCTTGCTATAATGGACTGTGATCTGGAACAGTGAGTTGAACAAATCCTCTCTCCCAACTTGTTTTTCATCAGAACATTTTACCACAGCAACAGAAAACAAGCTAGAACAAAGGGTAAGTGTACAGAGACCAGGACACTGTCAATCAAGCAGGGGTCAGCATAGGCTTGCCATCTGCTTTTTTCACAGGCTCCAAGTGTAAAATTGCATATATATATTTAAACATTAAAGGGAAAAAATCAAGCAAAATAGTTGTTTTACAATAGAGAAAATATATGGTACTCAAATCCTGCTGGCTACACACAATTTTTGTTATTGTTTCCCTGACAGTGTTTCGTGTAGAACTTGTGATCCTCCTACCTCTACCTCTGGTTCATATAAAAATATTATTGTTGCCCAGTTATCTTGTCTATGGTCTATGGCCAACTTCATCCGACAATCACAGAGGTAGGCAGCTTGGTAGACACGCAGGACCTGGGAAGCTGGCAATGTTTACTCCTGATATCTAAGAAGTTCTGGCCCTGGCCCCACTGTAGAGCTTTAGAAAGCAGACTGAAACACTAACACAAAACCAACACAGTGTGAACAGATTGACCACAGAAGACAGAAATAATCACCCGACACCAAGGGGAGGCAGAGCCACAACCAGGGAACAGAATACTCACAGGAAAAAGTGTCCAACAAAAGGGAATGTGTACCTCCCACTGAAGGCACACATGGGAAATGCGAACTGACTAGGCAATTGACATTTAACCTAGTGGTATTCCCCTGGTGCTCAGGTGAAACAGCACACAGCTAGCTAGTGAGCAGGGAAGCCTTTTCCTGAAAACAGGGCTGAGTCACTATCTATGCTGTAGGTGAGTATGGCTCAGTTGATGCTGTTGCTATGTATGTTAACAGGCAACAAACACTTTCAATCATAAAAGAATTTAAGAGAACAGCTCCAGACCCAGCAGACGAAAACTAGTCAGGCCAGCATGTGCCATCCCAGGGTTCTCTGGTGTTAAGGGTTACGCTGGGCTTTGGTTTGCAAAACTCTGAGGCACAGAAACGGATATCCGAGAACCTCATACCCAGACCAAGACATGATCTTCTTTTATATGAAAGTTGAAAGCTGGCTTTTTTTTCTTTCTTTTTAAACTGAGTCTTGGTCTCTATATATGTCAGGTTGACTTCAAATGCAAGAGCTTCCTGCCTCTGCTTCCTGAGCGCTCCAAGTACAGAAGCTACCGGGCACCAGCAAGCAGGTACCAGTGGGTATTTGTTTTTCATTTATGCAAGGATGTGCAAAGTTCTAAAAAGTCCTTGCAAAAGACTAGCTATGAGACACAAAAACATCCAAGAGATGAATCAATGAAACTCAACTGGAGACACTGCAGGGGAAACACTCTAGCCAGCCACAGACCTAAGGCTAAGCAAGCAGGAATTACAGTTATAGACAGAAGACATGTAATGCTCATAAAATCTCACAACATGAAGCTAATACTCCTAACAAAAACTAGGAATCAGGGATGAGTAAAGGGAACATGGACCCAGGTACACAAGCTAGGTAAGTGCTTTACCACTGAGCTATAAAAGCCAGGGAAGAAAATGCTTTCATGGGGACTCATTCCCTCCAAGACAAAACCATGTAACTTTCCTCCTTCTCCTTACTTGTGTTGTGACTGAACCTGGGATTCTGGGCCTGCCATGCAACTGCTCCACCTCGGATCTCCAGATCTCTACTCTGAACTAGAAAGAGTTCTTTCAGGGCTGAACAGCTGTACCTACAGTTCTGCACTGAGTTTAAATCACAGGGTCTGCAGCTAAGCTCAAATAAAATCTCCTCACCATAGCCCATGCTGCTCAGGTTCTGCTGTGCAGGCCCAGCTCATCTCTCTCCTCAGTGGCATGGTAGTTGCTTGGGTTTGAGCCTCATCAAGGATGCTCACGAATGCCAAGAGGCACAGAGCTTTCCTTGCTTCTTCCTACCTCCCTTGACTAACAACTACACTCCTAAAAAAAGAAAATGCCACAGCTAGCAGCAAACCAACTGATAAACACTGGGATAGGGACCAGTGAGATGGCTGAGTGGGTACAGAGGACTGCTGCCAAGACTGACAAGTGAATTTGATCCCTGGGACCCACATGGTGGATGGACAGAACTGATTCCCACAAGTTATCCTCTGACCTCCCTGTATGTGCTACACTGCACATGTGAGTACACACATAATAAATTTAAGAAATATAATAACACAATTTAAACCAGGATAAGACTAGAGAAATGGTTTAGCAGGTACAATTGCTTGTGCACAGGACTAATAAACTGATTCCATAAAATTGTCCTGACTTCCACAAACACACATCCTGTGTGTACACAGAGAATATTTAGTCACAAGGAATACTTTAATTTTAGTTATTTCTAGAATATTATACAAAGTATTGTTGGTTCTGACAGTGGACAGTATTTCAGCATTAATGCCTCTTGCATAATTTATTTATACTATTCAATAAGGATTTACTGCTAAGTAGCAAAGTAATATAGAATAGAGCTTGAAAATGGTTCACTACCAAGCTAAGAAATAAAAGAAATTGTTAATTTTATACATCTACATTTAAAGAGCTTCTAGAAAAAAAAATCACAAAATAAAAATAATCAGCTATTCTATTTCACAGGCTGCCCAAATCCAGGAACATTGGTGGAAAGTGAGTCACAAGGAGCCTGGGTGTATCCTGAGTTGCTGAGTAAACACCACAAGGAGAGCAGAGTCACTAGCTTTGCTAGCAGAGACCTACAGGGCTGAGTGTCTAGACAATAGCTGGCTGTGGAGGCAGTTTTGAAGTTGTACATCAATGTCACAACTGTGAAAAACCCACTCTGGTCAGTAGTGGAACCCTAATCACTATATATACCTGAACACCTAAGGCTGGGGAATGCAGCTCACTGGTATACCGTTTTTCTAGAATGTATGAGATCCTAGGTTTGTCCCCAGCACCACCTAAAACCAGGTGTGATGGTGCATGCCTGCAATTCTAGCTGGTGATGAAAGCAGGAGAGTTGGAAGTTCAAGGTCATCTTTGGCTACAATAGTGAGTTTAAGGCAAGCTTAGGTTACATGAGACCCTGCCTCAAAAAAAAAAACCAAAGATCTGCATGTCTGTTGGCAAGGGGTCCATATCACTTTAAACAAGCGGCTCTTGAAAGAGGCAGGCAAGCAGCCACCACTCCACCTCAGTTTCTGTCCCCCAGTTCTCAATGGCACTACACAGATGTCCTCCCCTCCACCATGCTGGCCTTCTTCCACAGCATCACCCCTTCCTCAGAAGCTACACACTCTGTGGGCCCCGCAGTAGTGCAGCAGGAACTCTGCTAGCATCAAGCTCCAGTGCCCAGGGGGTGGACAGGGGAGCAAAACACCCATGTAGCTCTTGCCATGCTCTGGTAAACTACCTCAGCCTTTGGCTACGTCTAAAGCCTTACTTAAAATGGATATCCTTAGAGACTAATAGGGATACACTGGAGCAAAGGATGTGTGTATTTTAGATTAATGCCATTCATACTGCCTGTTCACATACACGATCCCACTGATAAAACACTGTCAGCTTTCTCTTCTCTGCTTCAGTGATGTCTGCTTTTTCATTCATTTTCGTTAAGATGCCCATGACTGAGTAAAATATTTCAATGGCCCCAACCCAACTTTGCGATGATACACAGTAGAAACTTCCTAGATAAGCCCTTGCTCAGTGGCTGGAGAGCAGCTGAGCTGAACCTTTAAAATGGAAGCACAGTCATTTTTACCTCAGAGCTATTTGTACCAATTTCTGAACAGAATGACACTTATTTCTCATTTGGCTGTGAACATTATTGTACATTAAACATTTCCCCTATTTTCTCATTAGTTTCATAAAATAAAATAAAATAAAATACCCATTCACAGATGTAATCAAGTGTTGGCTACTGGCTACTCCTCCTTAGCTGGGAACCTCCCCCATCTGGCTCTCGATTACAGGAGTCAGCTGTTGGCCATCCACACTAGCTGGCTCCGTTTTCCAGACACTACTCTTGATGCTGTCTCCTCTCCAAGGACTCCTGGCTGTGCCGGTCTTCAGGCTCTCTGTGCTTCCCTCTGCAGAGCCAGCTAGTGCTGCTTCTCTGTGCTGAGACTGCAGGAGCTCCCTGAGCAGCAGTGGTCCCACCTGACCTCGGCAGCCCATGCCAGGACACACCAGGCGGGGTGGGCTCCTCTTTGGAAAGTTGAGATTTTGCTTTTTCCCAGTTTTTCTCTTAAACAGTTTCTTTTTAGTTAAACTTACTATAATTATGTATTGTGTTAAATTTTATGCCAACACAATTTGAATAAGAAGAGAATTACTGTTTCTGTGATTATAAAGTTGAATGCTTTAGAAAAATTGGATAAAAAGCCAAGTGTTTTCAAAAGGTATTATACAATTACAGGAGAGGAAGAAACTGTTGGGGCCTCAAAAAAAAAAACCAACCTACAATGTGGTACCATAGTACTTGGTACCTGCTTCCCAGGACAAAAACCCTAAAAGGGGGTGAGGAATGGGGAAACATACTTTGCTGGAGTCCAAGGAGCAGCTATGACCCAGATCTGAAATGATGGAGAAGAGCACATAGGAACTCTTATGGAAAAAGAAGGGA
>LOJH01004854.1:11297-25409 GCA_001685095.1 Ellobius talpinus
TAATAATAATAATAATGATAATGATAATGATAATGATAATAATAATAACAATAATAACAATAATAATAACAATAATAATAGAAACAATAATTAAGTATGAAATTCTTCTTTTTTCATTTTAAAAAGAAACATTCAGTGTCATTAGCACCCTGATTTTAACTTTGTTAGACCATGAGTAGAGAATCTAACTCAGCTTATGTATACTTGAGACCTACAGGACCGTGAGATAACAAGTGGATATTGTTTTATATCTGGCAGTTATGGGCAACATATTAATATATTAGTTTAATGATTAAAGGTGCAACAATCTCAGGTCTCTCTTATACACAGAAAGATTTGTCAATGTATATTGCAATTCATAAAATTAAGTTCTCAGCTGTCTGAAGACATGATTTGCCTAGATTTTTGCTGGTGAAGTTTCATAATTTTACTATATTCTCTTTCATTTTGATTATAAACAATGTTTTATTTATTTAAATATTTTAAAGTAAAGCAATTGTTTCTAAAAACATATAATATCTTTAAACATTATATGGTGTTAAAAATGTTCTCATATTAGAGTTAATTATTTATCTTTATCATTTCTTTTAATAATAGCTTTTCCAAATTAATCAATATGATCTCATATTTGCAAAGCCCCTGAAGACTCATGTTTTAGTGTTGTTCACCCTGGATTTTGTAAAAGTAGGATCTAAATAGTAAAACATTTGCACCTCTGTGTGGAAAAAAAACTAGGTATGGTGTTTTCTGTTTTAAATTTTCAATTAGATATTTATAATTTATGTTCTTTTTGACAAAATAAAAAAGCATATCTCTATTTTTCACTCGCATAAAGAAATACAGTAGGTTAAATAGCTTGAACAGTGCAGCTTAGCCAACTTTAAGGCAAAGAGTTTCTTCAGTATTTTATTTGTCTCCCACTTGTCTTTTCTAAGCTTCTAGGAAACTCTATTTTATCACTGTGTAACCTTTGGAGTTGGTATAGGACAGTGGTTATTATCCAGAATTGGATCTGCCTAAGAACTTCTTGCAAAAAAAGAAATCTTCATTTCTCCCTTTGCAACAGGAAACAAACATGTTACAGAAACAAAACAAAAGAAATAATTAGGATTAAAAATGGCTTATCTCCTTTAGGAGGTGGCTAGACTCCACATGCATGGTCAAAATTTATTAAAAATATTAAAGATATTTTTGTGCATAGCCTGTATGTTATAAAGCATAGTAACATGTGCGTTACAATCACAGAGATGAAAAGACAGAAAGAAAATAGCAGAAGACAACATGTCTCCCTTTCTTGTTTAGTGAGAAAATAGTCCTGTCTTATTCTTAGGAAACAGAGATACCACTTCTCTTCATCTCCCAGGAGTAATTAAAGATATCTGGTAGTGTAATTCACATTTTGTTTTTAAGTTGAAAAGACTTTTAAAGAACACTAGAGAAAAAATTGTCATGTCATGTTTCTTCTCTCTGGTTGATAATCAAAGTATATCCAAGAATCCTTGGGTATTCCCATTCCAAGGATTAGGATCAAGATCCTATGTCAGAGCACAATTCCAAATCTAGTCTCCAATGATGTCATTTGGATGCTTGTTGAGTACAATTTACTTGGTAGTGCACTTACAAGTTAATAGTAAGCCACCTTAGGTAAGGACAATGATTTGCCCTACTTAGTATTTCTAAGAGATGCTGCTGTTGCTGCTCTGAGAACTGAAGCTGCCCCAGATCTTATGTGATGATTGATATAATCCCAGAATGTTCAACCTTGTAAAACAAGTGTAGATTGCAAATCCACTCCTGTGGAAGAGCAGTGGGTCAATTGCTTTAATGAAGTTATGAAATCAAACTCTGTGTCAGGCAATACATATACAAATAAATAACCAATTCCAATCAGAAAAGAATCCAACAACAGAATCTAACTTGAATTTATTTACTTATCCACATACACAGTGTATGATTTTGTAACTAGAAGTGAGCTAATTGTGATCCATAATGACAAAGCTGGAACTAGTCAAGATATCAGGGAAGGATAAGAGCTAAAGTTCAATATTAACTTGCAATTAAATAGCTGAGGTTTATAGAAGAAGTATATATTGAGATTCTGTACCAACTAGAACTCACTGTTGTGTTTAATTATCTCCCTCTGTTTCATACACACAGTAAGAACTCTAGTGTGAGATATTACTAGTTCTATACAATTGTACTGTTTTCTGTTTTCATTCATGGGACTAGCGCATAGTTCTGTCACCATTTTCTCTTTCTATTAGACTGCTCCCATCAGTAGAAGGGCATACTAACTTCCCCAAATGAAAACAAGGCTTTCATTTTCTGCTAACCTACTCAAGTTGCTCTCAAAAGTAAATATTTAGAAGTCTCTAGTGTTTGCTAGTTCCTCTTTTGAACATTTTTAGGCACTACCATTTCATGTAAAATGTTTAAATTAGTCATTAATAGTTTCTATCTTGCTACATTTCAATGGTTAGCTCACAAGCACTAATATTTCTCATAGCGGATAAATCTGAAGATTTTATACTCATTTCAGTGCAGTCACTGATTAGGCATGTTCTTCATTAATTCCTAGGTTATCTGTGCTCTTCTGCTATTTTCTTTCTGTCTTTTCATCTCTGTGATTGTAACTCACATGTTACTATGCTTTATAACATACAGGCTATGCACAAAAATATCTTTAATATTTTTAATAAATTTTGACCATGCATGTGGAGTCTAGCCACCTCCTAAAGGAGATAAGCCATTTTTAATCCTAATTATTTCTTTTGTTTTGTTTCTGTAACAACTGAATTGATTTCTATGTCCAAATATCGCAGTTTTGGAGTCTGACCCTTATATCAGTGGATCATATATTATCCCAGCAGCCTTCCATGTCTCTGGTTACTGTAAGCATTAGTCCAACCAAATGTCGGCCACAAACATTTTTTAAAAATCTCATTTGTAATGAACATGGTCACACTTTGTTTTCTACATTCACTAAACACAGTGTTATAACATCTACCTCAGAGATGTGTGCATTGCGTTAGGTACAAGTAATGTAGTGTAGAGATGACTTAAAATATGTAGGTAGAGTTATTTCACAACTGCAATCCCCTGGAATACCCTCATGTGGCTCAGTCTGCTCACTAGCTGCAACTGGTGAAACGCTTTCTTTGTGGTCCTTATGTAGGAGAACAAGAATGTCTCCTTTTTGAAGAGCTCAGCAGACTTACCTACTTCTGTTTATTAAATTAAAAAATAATACGATGTTCATTTGGCCATGTAGTGACCATGTTGATTACAGAAAACTTAACCTTTTGCTAGATACCAGTATTCTTTGCCTCTCTGCAAATGATTTTTTCCTTGTCTTGGTAAATCAAATTTCTGGCTTACTCACTAATTGTCAAGCTATTGCCTGACAATAACATCATTAATCTTTGTCACTCTGATCACCATCCCTACTACCAAAGCAGAATCTCAGCAAGGTTTGCTGTTTGCATAAAAGACAACTCTATATGACTGGAAGTGGGGTGCAAGATATCTTCTGCCCTAACATGATATTCATGCTTCTAGTTTGGGTTCTTCAGGATTCTTTCTCTCCATTAACTCATTCTGCTCTACTGTTAATCTAAGCCTAGTATTCAGAGTTTACTGATTCACCCCCAACCTCGAGCCACCAATATAATTGCTCATAAAAGTAAATATTCCCAGAGGCTTAAGGAAAGATTAATGCAAGCAAATAGCACTTTCTTGACACAACAGAACAGTTGCACTTATAAATTTGTAGGAATTTAGATAGCATGCATAAGATCTGTACTTACGCAAGCTAGAAAGAATTACAAGATGAGGAGGGGAACTACTGACAATTAGTAGATGCTGGGACAGGCAAAGTCATCATGTTGTTTCTGGTATGTTGACTCCCTTCTTGTGAAGGCTGCGCAGCCAAGAGTATAAAATAAAAGCAGCTCATATTGGACTGATAGATGAAAATTAGAGAAAAAGGATACAGCTGACCAAGTTAGGAAAGGGGGGTGGATCTGAGAGGAGTGAAAAAATGGATGATACAATCAAATTACATTGTATGAAATTCTCAAAGGACTAGTAAAGTCCCACAAAACAGAAGCTGAAGCGTAAGACTTTGCCATTATTTTAAAGGCGATAATCTGACTTTACCAATTAATATTCAAATTCTGCTTCATAGCTTACCAAGAATATTTCATGAATGGTTTTACTCTTTTACAAGAAAATAAGTGAAGAAAATGAGGGAGCTATAATTAGCTTATTCACATTTTTAGACCCAAACACTGAATTTCAAGGTGGTAAAGGAACTGTGCCAAATGTTGCATAGCTACGAAGCCATAGAAGCCAAAACATGAACCAGAGTTCTTCAAACCTGAGAAGGCTATCTTGTGTTCCTCTAATAGCCTTGAACTGCGTGGAAAGGAACTATTCAATAAAAGGTCTCCAACTCAATTTTCTGTGTGACAAGAGTTAAAACTGATTTCATGCAGGAAACAGACAAAGGCATCCACAGGAGTGTGATCCGGATGTTTGGAATAACAGTAGAGCCCATCTCATTGTTCCTTTTATTATTAGTAGGCTGCCTCAGCTGCCTGTGTTTGTGGTTTGGATGGGATTTTTATAACAATGTTTACTCCATCCCATATGTGTAACATTTTGTGCAAGTCGTTTTCTTGTACTTTTGGGATTCAGCTCTGCGGAGTCCAGGTTACACGTCTCTACTCCCCACAGTCATGGCAGAGGCAATTTCATCAAGATGAGGAGCCTTCAGTCCCCTGTAAGTTCACCCCCAGACATAATGTCAGTGGACTGGAGACTCGCTGGGGGATATTTCTTGTTGTTACATAACAGGAGAACCATTTATTTTCCAGGCAGGAGACATAAATCCTCAAACAACATTGTATTATGATGTTATGTCAAATTACAAAAACTTTATTTAGTAAGTTTAAAATGATATGATTGCCAATCACTACATTTAATTCATTAAAAAGAAGTTTAAAAGATATTTAGTCTAGGTGAATGTCAGAATCCTGTCTCTTTAGCTGGAAGAGCTAATTGGCAACACTCTTGTTATCCTTAGTCTCAGGATTCTAGACTCTTATAATTCATCTGAAGAGATCTAAATGCTTATATGCATAATGCTTTCCCACAAATCATGTCAATCAATAAACAAAACACTTTAAAAATGGACACTTTAGGTAAGAAAAGATCAAGCCAGACAAGGTTTCTCATAATGCTAGAACTTTTTAGATAGAAGAAGGGGAATCAGAGCACGCAAGGAAGGTCATTATCTCATACTGGGATTCTTAGCAAGTTCAATAGCAGTTTGGGGTACAGGAGGCACTTGGGAAAAAAGCTATACAAAGGGGCTGGAGAGATGGCATGCCAATTTAAAGTGCTCGGTGTCCAAACAAGAGGAACAGAATCGGGCTCTCCTTTCCCACGTGTGAAGCTGGGTGTGGGTTCATACAGTCATGTAATCATAGTTCAGACAGAGATAGAAAGATTTTAGGGGCTTGTAGAGTACCTACTTTAGTAAATAAATAAATAAGTGAATGAATAAGACAAATAAACAGGAACAACAACCCCTCTCCCCCAAATTTGCACTCCATTTTCAGGAAGAGACTCTGATTCAAAGGAATAAGGCATGGAGTGATAGAGCATCCCAAAGCCCTCTTTTTCTGCATGCACATGCACACATATATTTCTCCCTTTCTCTCTCTGTGTGTATGTGTGTGTCTGTATCTCTCTCTATGTCTCTCTGTCTCTCTCTTTCTCCCTCTCTCTCTTTCTCTACACACACACACACACAAACCCACCTCATAACAATTTCACAAAACAAGAATAGTAAATGTGCTATAACACTGTCTTATTGTTGCCTAATAATCAGTTTTGTGATAACTAATCTTTCTTATCTAATAGAACAAATCTTGGATCCAATAAGAGACATGCCTCTGGGTGGGTGTATGAGGTCATTTCCTTAAATGGATTAAGAGATAGGGGAGACTTTTTCCCTGTATGGGGAGCACCTTCTGGAAGCAGCTTAAATATGAAAAGGTCAAAGGAGAAACAATGCTGTTTTATCTGATCACCTTGCTCCTTCATTTAGAGTACATAGAGCTACTATGGCTGTCATCATACTTTAAGAAGCCTTCTCAGCCTCCCAATATGAACTAAATAGCAGGAACTCTTCAGAAATTCCAAGGCTTCATCACCAGACTGAGACTGATGGAGCATGAAGCTTTGTAGAAGGAGTATCTTCTAAATTCCAAGACTCTCCAGTATGCAGACAAACATTATTTGAACATATGTGTGTCAATCTAATAGAGTGCCTTTAAATATATATTCATTCTGTTGATTCTATTCCTCTATAGTACTCTAACTAATACTCTAGGTGACTATTATTCTGAAAAATAAAACACTCCTGTTTCATATTCTTGTATGTTGGCTTCTTATATGACAAGGGAAAGGTCTTAGATTAGAGGCTAGGATGAAGAATTGTTAATGAAAGGGAAATGACTCCTTTTGTCTCACTGGTCCTTTCATAGTGTTTGATATTAAGCATGTATGTGTTTAATATCAGTGCAGAGATGATTGCCATTTTCAATAACTGAAGGTAAATCTTCAGTAAAATCTATGCACGATCACTCATAATGAAAGGTAGAAGCAAGCTTTGATCATTTTACTTTGTCCCTTTTATTACATAGACAAGAAAACTAAGTAGCAGAGACATGACCTAATGTGTTCAAAGTAACACAGCAGGGCCTGATATAGGAGTAGAAACTGTTTCTGGATGACTTATCTTTGTGTCCCTGAAGTCACTGAGAGCAATGAATACTTGACTATAGGATCTGTATCAGAAAGTCAGAACCCATTACCATAGATTCTACTGATGGAAAGCAATGGTGACATATTTATCTTCCTTAGTTCTTGGAGTACGTTCCTAAGGCTGTCTTTGTTTTAATTAAAGTTCCTGTTGCTTTGATCATCAAAAGCAGTGAGGGCAGGAACTCACACAGAACAGGAACCTGGAGTCTAGAGCTGGTCCAGAGGCCATGGAGGATGCTACTTATTGACTTGTTCATCTGGCTTTCTTATAGAACTTAGGACCACCAGCCTAGGGATTGTACCACCCACAATGGGCTGGGCCCTACCTCATTAATCACTAACTAAGAGAAGGCCAAACTGGCTTGCCTACAGCTTGATCTCATGGAGCTAATATTTTAAACTGAGGTTCTTTCCTCCCAGATGAATTCAGTTTGTATCAAGTTGATATAAAAATAGGTAAGAGTCTCATTGCACCAAGAAGCAGAACTCTGCTTCTGATATGTTGCTAATCTCAATCTATTTTATATTTTCTTTATCAAAATGAGTTTCATATTAAAATATAAAAAATAAAGAGAAAGTACTGAAAGATAGTTCACAGGTTAAAAGCACCACAGGCTCAATGACTTGAGTTTGATTCTACGAACACACAAAAAAATGGAAAGAGAGTAGTAATTGGCTCCATAGATTTGTTCATTGACCTCTACAACTATGCTTTGTTACACTTACCCATACATAATATATCACACATGCAATAATAATAACAAAAGGAGATGATAAAAAATCAAAACAAAATTTTGTTTCTTTTCTTAGTCAATCTCTGGAACTTTTAGTAGACTTTCCCTAAAGAAGAGTTCACTTATTTTTACTAACAATAAGTATGAGCAGGATTACACCTTACTTGGGTTGTCCTCTTGAAGAAATCACATCCTGTAGTAATGAATTCCAATCATTTGCTGTATTCTTTCCATAATAAAAAAAGAAGTCACTCTTTGGAAGACAATCTGGAAAAATACAAACAATGGACATTAAGAGGCAGCATTTAAAACATTAGTGAGGTTGGTGTCTCTCTTCCCTTCTTATTCTAATGGCACAAACTGATTTGTGATTATGTGACAGCCATTCCTCATGAGGTCCACAGCAGTGATTTCTCTGCAGTTTGAAACTGATATTCCTACTAATTTTTTTGCCAAAATTGTTACTTCTATGGATAAATCTTACATACTTCAGTGTCTTAAATATATAACTTTAGTCATTTCTATTTAGTACAAAATTAGGTAAAGTCCTTATTACCCATCATTATACTATAATCCTGTAAGGCTGCAGGAATAGCAACTGTCTTCTTCAAAATTTTAAAATAAAATGCTCATCCACCTCCTACATGACACCCAGAGGACGCTGAAAATGTGACAAACCATAGCATGAACTGCTAAAGGAAGTCTTGTTTTTGGTTACTGTACTCAGTCACTTTGCATTCCAACTGAAGAACAATGTGGTCACAAGTACCAGTGCATAAATTAGCCTCAAATGTAGGTGGAAAAACTTATGAGAACTGACAGTGCCACCCCAAAATATCTTCTATAGCTCACAAACGAAGAAGTCTGCTTCTCTGATCCAGTTCATGCAAGAAAGTACAGGAGGGGGTGGATTCATTGAAGTCCCAGGTTCAAATAGAAGTTCATAGAATCACCCTTTTTATTTGTATGGTCAATCCTATGTTGGTTTGCTTCTCTGAGCTTCAGTTTGTTTCAGGTTGACTATGTAAATTTGGATAAAATGGCTGACCTTATAGTATAGCTGTGAAATAAAAAAGGTGGGGGAGCATTTTCAGAGGCTGCTTTTCATGTTTTATTAATTCCCTTTCCTTTCTGTTGCTGTGTGGGACTGTTGGTGTGGTTCTGGCATGCTAAGGATTATCAGGAAGCAAGTTTCCAAATATTTTTTAAAAGATGCTGCTACAACTACTATTATCCAAGTATTTATTTTTTTGCTGTACAGTAAGTGAAACTCTTGATATCCATTATCCTTCACAATCACAGATGATATAGAACCACCATTTTACAATACAGAGTGTGCAGGTCAGAACACACACAACATCTGACAAGCTGTCAGTGAATACAAAATCAAAAGGCTTATTATTTTCATATTTAGGGAGTTTAGTATATGCGCGAAAATATGGCAGCAGCCCGGAACAGTGGGAAAGACAACAGATAATGTTTGATGCATGCCATTTATTTGTAGACAGACAAAAGAGTAGACAGCATATGGAACACAAACAAGGATTACAATAGGTAAAAATGAGCTGAGTGTAAGTGGGTATCCTATGTGGAAACACAGGAAAAAAATTAGTAGTAGAGCCAGACTCTGATTCTTGTGCATGTTCCTAAGGTGGAAGAAAGGAGCAAAATACAGGTATCAATTTTTCTGTCACCCATAGTCACTTCTCCAGGGCATACCTGTAGAGAGGCAAAAGAGCACAGAGTAGATTAGCCAAGCTCTGGAATTTGAGACAAAGTTTGGAGGAAAATAGTAAACTAGGGATACACAAAATTCAGGAAGAGCATTTGTTAGGTAAACTGCTCTGCTATGAGTCACCTGAGGGAAGAGTGGGAAAGGAGCATCCAGAACTGATTCATCCTATTTTGGCTTTCAACAGAGCAGATGCTTTGGAAAATGTCAAGATCTTCAAGCCCCAGTCTCTTCAACAGGCAAAATGTCTTTTCTGTATTTTGCAGAACATACAGACATCCTAGGGATATCTAGTCATATGACCTGACTCGCTGCATCTTTGGTACCCATTAAATCTCAAATATGGAGCTAGCCATCAGTGGTGCTCTATTTATTTGGTTTGCATGGAAGTATGGATTATGAGAATTTCCATCCAAACCTTTCTCATACAGTATATGGGGGATTTTTAGTTTGCTCGGCATGCTTTCTTTTTTGATAAGTGTCCCCTGATTTTCAGTCTTTTCATTTAGGCTTTATACAGGCTGCTGAATTAAATGAAAAACAGAGCAAAACATATTTTTTCTGTGTGTGCCGGCATGCTGATCAGCCAGCAGATGCTGCTCTCCTGCACAGGAAGGAGCAGAGATATTTGTCTTGTAGTTTGAGCTATCATGAGTTCCCAGCTAAGCCGGCTGTGGAGGCTGGGAAATGCACTCATCCACACTTGGTGTTTTAAAGACCAAAGTGCTACCCCAAGAATCTTTTCAATTCTTAGATCTATTCTGACTTAAATGACATTCTCTTGCTGGGAAATATTTAGAGTAAATCTCTAAATTTGTTCAATAGAGAGTAGCTGGAGGAATGCAAGATCCTCAGACTGGAAGTTAACAGAACTACATTTGAAACAAGGCAGAGTCAGTCAGGAAAAAAACCCACATACACAGAGTCAGGTGTCTCAAAGTTCAAAATTAGGAGGCAGAGAGACCTGAGCTAAGACCTGGCTCTCCCAAAGCTGAAGGATAAGTGATTTGGACACAATATTTTATAGTATTATAAAGATTGAATGAGATAACACATCTAACAGTGTTAACATACTGACAGACTCATAGTAATTGCTCAATAATTTATGTTCTTTATTAACCATAGTGATCATTTTTATTTAAGCACCAAATGAGAGGACATGATAATCAGGAAATTCTTAGGTTATCTGTATGGAAATATTTTGGAGTGTTTTTAGTTTTATAAACAAAGAACTAGACATTACTTTTCAAAAAACTTGTTTACAGTGCTACACTTTGATCCACCCTCTGAATTTCCTTTTGAGCTTGAGTATATAGTACTAGTCAGTGTTTTGAGTTTTGCAAATGAAATAAAATAGAGGAAGTGAGAACTGCATTGAACTGAGACCTTTCACTGTGCTACTCCTGAAGAAACACAGACATTACTTGGGAACCTCATCCCAACTTGCTCGTTCTTAGCAGGACAAGAAATGGGCAACTCAGTTTCTGAGTATGTATTCTGGAAATAATGATATTAGCTACTTCTAAGATTGCATATAGTGATTAAAAGTGACAATGGATCTGAAATCTTCTGCATAGTTTATTTGGGCCCCAATTGTTCATGCATGGGTAGCTTGATGTCTAGTGTGGTTCTATTCCCAAGAAATGGGTCCTGGGTGCTAAAGAGATGGTCCAGTGCTTAAACACATGGGATGCCCTTCCAGAAGGCCTGGTTTGATTCCCAGCATTCTCATGGCAGCTCACAGACTGTAGCTCTAATCCAGATAATCCAGTGCCCTCTCTGGCCTCTGCGGTCACTCATGTCCATGGTGTGCAGAGAAACATGCAGGAAAAACACTCATACACACCAGAAAGAAAGAAAAGAAAGATAGAAAGAGAGGAAGGAGGGAAGGAAGGGAAGGCTAGGAGTGGGGGTGGAGAGGAAAGCAGGCCAGCCAGATTAGAGAGAGATAAATTTGGGGGTACATAATACGTGGTAGCACTTAACATGGTTTTCATGAGATTTTGATCAGTTTGCTTGAGAGTAACATATAAAGAAGACCCTGACTGGCCCTTGAACCTCTCTGGACCAATCATTTGCTCTTAGTTCTTGTTTCTGTAACATTCTATTAGCCAGAGCTGTCCTCTCCTCACAACAAGTGGAACAAATGGCACTGGCAGATCTGGGACATTCAGCCTCCAGAACTGAGAGCTAAAATGAACCTCTTATGCATCTAGGATTTCTCAGGAGGTCGGCTGAGAGTGAACCAACCCATGCATCTCTACTACCAAACCTTCCTCTAAGATTCTACTAACCTTCCTCTAGGAAGAACACCAAAATATTTATCAAGATGGTGGGCACATTAGTACAAATGGGCCTACTAGAGGCAACCAAACACCCTGTTTATATTAGTGATAGATTCTATAAAACAGGAAGTTGTGCATTTAATCCCAATTCTGTTCTGACATCTATAACATAAGCACTAATAGACGAGCTCTTATTTTGTAAGGTTGGTGAGAGGAGTGCTTGAGAATAAAATGACATCTGCCTGCACAGGAAGGAAAATAAACTGTGCTGTGCCGTCATGTGCAGGATGCAGTTTTACTTTAGGCAACGATTTTTTAAAATAAGATTTTCTCATAAAGTCATAGAATGTCCTTGCCACGGAGGTAATTTTGAAATTTGCTTCCCTACATTTCAATATGTGTGATGGTCAAATTTGACTGTCATCTCTATTGCACTGAAAAATTCCTAAGAGTTGAATACCCCTTCTCTCTGTGTGTTGTGTTCTACAGAGTATTCAATAAAGGAGTATGATCATGCCTCACTGTGAGTAATGGTAGCAGTATCCCACAGGTTGGGAAGCTGAATGAAATAGGAGAAGTAAAGGAACAAGCTGTTGTCACAGAGTGTCTCGCTGCAACCCAGTTGCTGTGATGTAGGGTACCTTCCACCTCCAAATTCTCTCTCTCTCTCTCTCTCTCTCTCTCTCTCTCTCTCAAAGGTCTGAAAGCTTTTGCAAGCAGCCTCCAAGATAAGCACTCTCTCTCCTCAATGTTTATCCTAGGCATTGTCATAGTGACACAAGAGCAGCTAATGCAGTGAGAGGGAACGGTAGCTACTGTCACCATCATAAAGGTCAACTGTGCATGATTTGATAAGAAGAAGGGCATCAGAGTAGACGATGCACATCTCAAACTGTGAGAATAAGGATGCTCATTTTCCCAACAGCAATGACTTTGCCAACAAACAGAAAAACATTTTTGAATCAAAAGGAAAGAACTGACAAAAAGTTATCAAGGGGTGGTGATCAGAATTGGAGAATGGCAGGGGGAAATCACATTGTTTGGGAACACGTTCTTTGCCTAAGACTCATAACTGGTGTTTGAAAAGCAAAGCCAGTATATAGAACACAGCACTTCCTAAAGGCAAAACCCTGGTCACAAAACAGGGCATAAATTTATGAAATGGACTTTTAGGGAGAAGTGGATGTTGACAGGGGTGGGAGAGAGAAAAAAGGATGGGGAGTGAAAGTATTTAGAATGCATTATATGCTTGCATGCAATGGTAAAAGTACCAGTTGATTAATGCAGAGTGTGGAAGTATTTTGACCTTAGGACAAAGTTGATTCTAATCAAACAGATACATATTTAATATCAGTGAGTGAACAGTCTAAACTGCCCATGTACACTGCATAAAACAGGAAAAAAAATAACTGGAGAAAATGTTAGGCAAAACTATGTAGACACACAGGATTTATTCCTCCCCTAGGTAAAATGAAAATAAATCTCTATTCAAAAACCTTTCAGCTTCTGAACATCACATCTCCCTTGTGTGGGGGGGGTCCGTGATGGGCTGGGTAATGTTGCCCTTCTAGCTCCCCATGAATAATTATCTCTGTCCCAAGCTCTTGGCAGCATGACCTGTCTTCATTTCATTAAGAGGAAGAAGGAAAAGCCTGGGATTGACAATGGCAGAATTCATTTATTACATTTTAATGGAGAAGCAGCTCAGAAAGGGTGGGCCTAATGAGATATTTCTAAAGAAATTAGCCAGTTTCTATTAAAGGGCTGTCTCCCTTCTGTCCACTTTAGTGATAGATAGTAGGGACCACAACTCTGGAGGCATCCCACCCTCCCTTTGCTTTGCTTTCCGAGACACACAGTCATCTTTGCAAGACCCATCTCATGCAGGCATGAATGAATCATCTTTGTAAAATGATAGCAAATTTTTCCTTGGAAGGAGGACTGAATTTGACAATCTGGATGTCAACTGTCTAATGCAATGATGTTCATAGTGACATATCTGTGTATCCAGGTTTGGAGGATACCACTGAAAATGCTTATGCCACACTCAAAAAATGCAAAGAAATGAAGAAAAAATCCCTCTCATTTTGTTATTTTTTCATATTGAATTCATAAAATAAATGCAATCAAATTTCAAGTCACAGAAATCTTTTTAAAAATTGTGCACTCATGCGCATGTGTTTTATTTTACCTTTTCTTTGTTTTTTTCCATTTATTTTATTTTATGGCAGTCTGTTTGACTTTTGCTTTGTTTTTTTTTCTAAAATGAGAGAAAAAGAGGTCTTGGACTTGGATTGGTAGGGACGTGGAGAGGATCTGAGAGGTGATGAGGCAGAGGAAACTGTGATCAGAATATGAAGAAAATATTTTCAACAAAATATTTCTAAAGATGCTGCCAATCTCTTTGGCATTTTATTCAACCTTACTTTATAAAGGTATAATGTGCATGGCTCTTATCTGTTACTGCTCTAATTACAAATTATATATATATATATATATATATATATATATATATATATATATATAT
>LOJH01004855.1:7179-28588 GCA_001685095.1 Ellobius talpinus
CGCACGCACGCACGCACGCACGCACGCACGCACGCACGCACACACGCACACACACCTTCTACACCCTTTCTTTCTGTCAGTACCCCTCTTGTTACTACTGAGACAGCATTCATGCCATTTCTGTCACAGTCGCTACTATCTTATAATCTGTTCAAGGTGGGCTCTGCTCTCTGCGTCATCGTGGTCACCCAGCTGACATGAAAGATGTTCCTATCAGATGTAGAAAGTGAAACCCACTCCAGTCGTGGGCAGCAAAGACAAGCACTCAGGGAACAATTCTAGGCGTTCCGCCAACCTGTTCTCAAGGGTGAGTGTGTCCTTTCAGAGCAGAAAGTCCCTCCGCTGCCTCCAGGCTCGCAGCTTGTTGTTTGTGTAAGTGATGAAATTCTTCGTGCCATAGTGAAATGGAATTGAGGTTGCTTCGTGGGCTGTTTGCAGCAGGAGGTAGCAATGGCTTTGCTGCTCAGAGGGTTCCTCGGTACCTCCCTCTCGGCCTGTGGTGAAGCTGGGCTATCTCAGCACCCTCTTCCCACTCCAGGCCCTCACTAGGATTGAGTTAGCATATGGTTCTTTCAATGAGCTTGGGCAGTTGAGCTGGTGAGATGCAGCAGGATTACCTATTATGTCCACCTTCCTATTGGTGTCAACAAAACCTGGTGGTAGGTTTGAGGTTTCACTGCTGTTTCTGTCAGTGTTTCTTCAAGGCCTGATGAGTGTCACAGATGACGCGCTGGACGGAAGCAGAAGCTTGAGGTTGTTTACAAGCAATGCTTGAGGCAACTTGGGTGGGGGCCAGGTGGATGATCTATGGCTTGAGTCTGCCCCCCAAAGTTCAGATATTGGAACTTTAATCTGCAGTGCAGCAGTGCTTGGAGATGGAGCCTCACAAGAGGTGATTACGTCACAAAGACTTTCCTTCCAGATGGAGTGGTGCCTTTGTCTGGAGAATAGACTGTCACAAAGTGACTCCAGGCTGCTCTTACTGGCCTGCTCCTCCCTCTAGACCTCTCATCATGGGACACTGTAGCTCAAAGGCTAGCGCCACGTGCAGCCTTCCGGACCAGAAAGCAAATGATCTGCTCTGGGAAATTGCTCAGCTCCCAATGTTCTGTTAAGCAGCAGAGACTCTTGAAGACCAGAAGCTGCCTGTGGTCAGTCCTCATGGCTTTGCTGCTGCCCAGATGGAGCATGGTTGTCTCTGTCCTCGGCAGGCTTTTTTCCTTTCTAACCACTTTGATTTGTGATGTGGGCAGCTCTCTTCACCACAGGATGCCGCTTCTTCCTGGGTCTTGTGGCTTGAGCATGGATAGTTGGCTTTAAAATCAGATTTCCAGGAACTGGAGATAATCATTTTAGCTCTCTGATAGTCAGACCCTTGCATTTAAAACAGAGGTGCGCAGCCAGGTATTACCTACCGTAGAGCTGGCGTGGGCATGGAAGTAATGGAAACTTATGGAGTCTGCACCAAAGCAGGTGCTTGTAAGTACGTGATATGTGTTAAGGAACTGGCGGTTTATTATTGCTGGACATCATTCCTTGTACAAGTCAGTGCCTGCACTGGGACAGTGAACATACCTAGAAGTCCCACAATTAGGAAAATTTGCCATCATTTGTTACAAATATGAAGTCCCTTGATGATAACTCTCAGTATATCCTTAAATGCTTATTTCATACACTTACTAAATAATCACCAAGGACTGTGTGCTGTCCAGACCTCTTATAGGCTATATGGCATTCTCGCCACGTGGCACTCTCACTGCATGGCACTCTCACCGCATGGCATTCTCACTGTGTGGCACTCTTACTCCATGGTGCTCTCACTGTGTGGCACTCTTACTTCATGGCGCTCTCACTGCGTGGCACTCTTCTTGGCGCTCTCATTGTGTGGCACTCTCACTGCGTGGCACTCTTACTTCATGGCGCTCTCATTGTGTGGCACTCTCACTGTGTGGTGCTCTTACTTCATGGCGCTCTCACTGTGTGGCACTCTCACTATGTGTCACTCTCATTACGTGGCACTCTCACTGAGTGACACTCTTAGTGCATGGCACTCTCAACGTGTGGCACTCTCACTGCATGGCGCTCTCATTGCGTGGCACTCTTACTTCATGGTGCTCTCACTGTGTGGCACTCTTACTGCGTGGCACTCTTCATGGTGCTCTCATTGTGTGGTACTCTCACTGCGTGGTGCTCTAGCTGTGTGGTGCTCTTGCTGTGTGGCACTCTCACCGTGTGGAACTCTCACGGTGTGGCACTCTCACTGAGTGGCTCTCTCACTGCAAGGCGCTCTCGTTGCGTGGCACTCTCTCTGCATGGTGCTCTTCCTGAGTGGTGCTTTCCCTGCGTGGTGCTCTTCCTGAGTGGCGCTTTCCCTGCGTGGTGCTCTTCCTGAGTGGCGCTCTCACTGTGTGGTGCTCTTGCTCCATGGTGCTCTCACTGTGCGGTGCTCTCACCACGTGGCACTCTCACTGCGTGGCACTCTCACCGCATGGCACTCTCACTGCGTGGCACTCTCACTGTGTGGCACTCTTACTGCATGGTGCTCTCACTGTGTGGTGCTCTTGCTGTGTGGTGCTCTTGCTGTGTGGCACTCTCAAGGACCCCGAGGGAACCAGCACATCCTCCTCTTGTATGGAGGATTGTATCCATAGCCTCCAGATGGCTGCTCTCCTCTGTGCCCACTGCTGTTGTGTGCAGCCCCAATGACTTCTGAAGACCTTCCACCACTTCATTTCTCTGAAGTGAGGTTTTTGTGTTAGTTAAATTTTTCCTTCTAGCTTCTTTTGATTCAGACCCTTAAATGTTAGGACCCAGAAGTCTGGGGTGGCTGGAAGCTAAGCATTCTTGTTCTCTAATCACAACCCCTTGCTCCTGAAAATGGGTCTTGGGGATCTGAGGGTTTCTTGAGGCAGAGAGGTCCATGGTCTAGGATCTGATACTGTCCTGCTGCTGGTCAAGGGTTCGACAATGTAGGCTGTGTGAGCCATGGGAAGGGTAGCTTTCCTGAGCTAGGCAACCCCCAGCTCACAGACTCCTGGCTCCTCCTTGTTCTGCACTCAGCCAGCCCATCCCTTCTCAGTTGCCTCTCACAGTGCGTCCTTGCCCACTAGCCCCTTCCTAACCCAGGGTCGTCTGCTCCACCCGGGATATGATACCGTGTGGTGTCCTGCTAAGCTCCCCTTTTTATACCTCACCCTTCCCAATCTATCATTGCCATCTTGTTTGACATTAAATCAGCTACATACTTTTAATGTTCACAGCACTGCTTGCTTTTCAGTTCTTATGGGTTTTTGTTGTTGTTATTTATTTTGTTTTCTCTGGCTCTCCTGTCTGTAGACCAGGCTGGCCTCAAAGTCGCAGAGATCCGCCTGCCTCTGCCTCCTGAGTGCTGGTCAATTTTCATGTTTTAAAACTAGGCGCTGGCTGAGCTATGCCCATTATCATTGTTAAGTCTTGTGGGTTAATCACTCACAAACTGCCCCTGATACTTGCAGTCTCATGAAAGAAGAAACACGCCGTAGAGTCGGCTGAGACTCAGCCATGGCCACTGTTGCAGAAGCATCTGTACCCCTCTGCCTCCTGCCTGCTCTTCACTGGGAGCCAGGAGCCAGGATGAAAAAGTGCAAGCAGAGAAGCAGCGTCCTTGTCCTCTTACATTGCAAGCGGAGAGGGAGATGGCAGGAAAACTACAGGCGAGGTGCCGGATGCTGGCCTGCATATGTGCCCCTGGTGAAGAGGGGACAGTGCTGGAACACTGCCGAGTTTAGCTGCTGGGTCATGGAGGTGTGGCCTGATGTGACTCTCAAAAGGTGGACAAGAACTTTTAAAGAGGAAATCCACACAAGGAGCACACTGTCCTGTGGGTTGAATGTGTAGGGAGAGCAGAAAATGAGCAGAAAACCACTAAAACCCCAAGTCTAGGGGCAGGGTGTTTACACCTGGTCTAGGAGAGGCGTTGACGTGCTGGGAAATCTGTAGTCAGGAGGCAAACCCAAGTCGAGGGTAAACCTCAGAAAGGCCATGGCATCAGCAATCTCATCAGCGCTGACTGCAGGAGCCACAGCCTATGGGTTCCTCACAGAGACAGTCACAGGACTGTTGTACACAGAGAAGGCAGGCAGGCGGGGCTGTGTTTGTGAGTACAGGTGAGAATGGCAGACGGTGTGAAGGCGGCGGAGTGGGGTGGGGGGTTGGGTTTGACTAGCCGTGTGGTGAACTTGAGAAATTCCCTGGTGCCTGTAAGCAGCGGGGTGATGAGTCTGCAAGAGCAGTCTGGAGGGACTCCGTGGGAGCTGTTTGCCCAGACAGGCGTCCCTGGTGATGCACAGCTCATGGAGAGAGAAAGGCAACAGGCCCTCCCAGCTTTAAAGCCTGGTGAACCTTCTCTGCCACACCCCAGGCCCCTAAAGCAGACCAGGGCAGCTGGAGAGCACATGGTAGAGAGATACTTCAAAGGTGGGCCCTAGGAAAGTTTGTGGTTATTTTTCAGGTCAGTGGGTCAGCAGATGGGAGAGGAAGAGGAAGTGACAGTGTTTCCGAGGCAACCGCTCTGCTCATACTTCCTTCTTCAATTTTCTCTTGTTCCAACTTGGGGCAAAACTAACTTCTGCTGTAGAAATAAAACCCTGAGTGCACAGCACATCTTCTATTTCTCCTCTCCCTGTAGACTAAAATTCAGCATGGGCAATCTCATTACAAATCCCCCTTATTCAGTAACATTAAATGGCTCCCTTTTCCCTCTCAGAAGAAGGCTGAAGCCCCAGTCTATACCTAAGTCCTCTTCTCTGGGCCCACTAGTCCATCGGCAGCCGAGTACCTGAAATATGACGGATGGGAACATAGTTTTACTTAATTCTATGTATCCTAATGCATTCATCTGCCTACAGCCACAGCGAGTGCTGTGTTGTCTAGCACAGTGCTTGCTGGGGGCTTGGTCTTCTTCTTTCTGCTAGAATGAGGGTGGGTTTCTGGCCTCACTAAAACCCTCACTGTGCTCTTGCAGGGAATTCTACAAACCCTATGCGGCTGTGGCTTCACTCTGTTTCCCTTGTCCCCAGTAGCCTTCTGTAGCCTTGTCTACCTAGTTCATACCTCCTCCCGTAGGGGAACACTTTCCATGGATATGAAGACCAGCTCACAGCAGAGCTTATCACCATGACCATGTTCAAGTAGCAGATCTCCTTCAAAGGGGCTGTTCAAAGATGTGACAAAGAATGGTAGTCAGAGCCAAGGCCCACCAGGCCACTTCTCTCATACTTGCACCATCTACAAAATGGGCTGATGGCCACAACTGGGACCCAAGACTGGGCAGGAAGCTCCTCTGTTCAGTTGCTGGCTCATTGTGCCCCCAGCTGTCACTGTCCCCCAGTACCGGGATCGACTTCCAGCTGTGTAGAATGTGCGCAGATCTCTCCACATGCTCTAACTTAGAAGGGGAACATTGGACCTACAATCGTATCAGGGATGGTAGGAGGACAGTAAACACTCAAGAGATACTGGCTGGGTGTATGGTGAGAGGGATCGTGCCAGGCCAGGGCTTGGTATTGTGCTGTCTCGTGGCTATCATGTCCTCTTTGGGCTGTATTTAAGACTGCCAAGCATTCACACATCCTCTTGCCTTTCCCAGGCCATTCTTTGGAGGCACAGATGTTTTTAGGCGTGATTGTTTTTTGGATTGGTTATGGTTTATCACCCTAAAGAATCATGAAATCCCCCCAGAACTAAGTATAAAAGAATCCCCTAGCCACTGGGTTCCATGCTAATCAAATTCCCTCTAATCTGCAGCATCTTTCTGGTTTCTTCAGATCCCTGTCCCCTTTCTGGATGCTTCTGATATCCTCCGCTTTTCTTGCCTCTAGAAGTGATCCTAACCAGGTCTGTGGGGTTCTGGGAGTGGCTAAAGAGACCTAAGTCCTCATAGACACCATGTGGCCTTTGCTCGATTTCTCCCCTTTCCTGTTGGTCCCATTTGTTCCTATGGAGCCTCGCATTACTCTGCTGCAAGAAGGGGTCCTCATCCACGTCTGGTGTTGCTGTAGATGGACGACCATAGGAGCTGCACTGTAACGAATGGGTGACCATAGGAGCTGCACTGGAATGAATGGGGTCCTCGTCCGTGTCTGGTGTTGCTGTAGATGGGCGATCATAGGAGCTGCACTGGAACAAATGGGCGACCATAGGAGCTGCACTGGAACGAATGGGCGACCATAGGAGCTGCACTGGAACGAATGCGCTCACACTGAGGCCATTACAGCAGAAGAGAATGCCATGGTCTCCCTCTCCCACCCTCTTCAAAAGCTCTGCACGTGAGCGACAATTTCACCTTTATCCATGTGTGCCCTCTTCCTGGTACAGATGAGTCTTTTCAAGATACACTCCTACAAAGAGAGATACAAAGCCACACGAAGTTTTCAGTCCTTCACTCAGGTCCGTTCCTCCTTGTTGCTCCACAGCCAGAGCCTGTTCATCATCTCATGCCCTGGTGGTTCCTTGAGGAAGTAATCAGCCCCAGTGAAAGCCCCCAGGAATGAGTTGATAGCTGGGAAGGAAGACTGGAAGCAAAGTCTGTTGTTGTTGTTGTTGTTGTTAGAGTATCAAGACACACTGATACAAAGCAATCTCTACAAACCAAATGGGCATCAAACTAAGACGTTATCTTCCACAGCCACCAATCGTATGCTTTCCCGTGCTAATGGCTGTCCAACGGAAGGCTCAATCAAGCATGTGTTGCAGCTCTTCCAGTTCCCTAGTGGAAGTTAAGGGCCGAAGGTGTGACCCAAGTGTCTTCTAGGAACACAGAGTGACTGCAGGGTTGAAGGGCTCAGGTAGGTAGACGCCTGTGCACACAGCTCTGTAGCACTCTGCATGATACAGGTTCCGGTACAGCTGGAGTCGGTGGAGAAAGACTGTCACTCTGTGTAGTTCTGGTGCTCAGAAGGATGCTACGAATGTGAATAAAGGCAGATAGCCATGGCCTAGAGGGAGACAGGCAAGCAGGAATCAAACACAACAGGGAGAAGCTTGCAGTTAGAGATTTGCACTAAAGATGGGAGTGAGTGAAATCTGGGGGTCTGAAGCTTAAAGTGAGAGAAAAGCTGCTCTAGAGATGAGCTCCGTCCTTCGAGTTAGAAGCAGTCACCAGCGGCAGAAATCAGAGCGGCACATGCTTAACTAAGTGTGCTAAATGGTTTCTATGTGTTGTCTGTCTAATACTAACATTTCTGTATTGTAAGGACTATCAGCAACCCAGGTTAGCTAATATGGAAACTGACTGGGGCTTGGAGAAGTGCCAGTCAAAAGCAAGGCAAGAAAGGACAGTCCTCTAGTCAGGTAAGGAAAAGGGATGAGAATAGACTCGATGACATCACCATATCATCAATGTCTCAGGGATCAACCAAAGCTAACGAAATGAACAGTGAGCTAGAGATGTGCTTCAGCTGCAGAGCGGAGCCCAGACACTCCTGTCAACAAGTCCAGAACTCTCACAAGGCCACGGCTCTGCTGTGCAGTCCCTGTTGCATTGGCTAGAGAAACACAAAGGCAGGTGTTAGAGGAAAAGGTTGGCTGGAAGCCAGAGAGGTGAATGGGTCATTTTGGGGGTACAGGAAGGAAGGACGAAGACAATTGTTCTGGGTGGGAGTCACCATGGAGGCACAGGCTGGGACCCGATCAAATGACAGGCAGAAGTCTGTAGGAAGCCAAAAGCCAATGATAGCATGCAGTGGGTGGAGGGGTCTGGGTTTGAGATCCTCTTCTTCTGCTAATGGTGACATCTGACCAGAAACATACGACAGATGTACCAACCAAAGCCCTTGACCCTGCAGCAAAGGGATGTAAACACAGCGGGTAGGTGACTGGGGGACACATGATGACGCTTGGCCAGAAACTTCAGGAGGTGCCAAGTCCTCTGGGTCTGGCATACAGCCCCTTGGAGGCACAGTGTGGGGCAGTGGGGTCCAAGCTCCGGGCTGACTCCTCAAAGGGGTCATGGAGGGAAAGCAGTCAGCTTCCGGTGGTCTGTGCAGCTGTGTGGGCCTTACTCTGGACACAGAGAAGGGCATTATTTTGTTCTCTGTCAGATACTCCCACGCAGGAAAAGGAAGCACCTCTGTCAGATGCTGTGGCCACTTCCTCTTCAGAGGCCCCAGCCAATCTCCGCTTTGCGGCTCGCTGGGCCGGAGGCAGCAGGACTGCAGGCTCTGGTCCGTTGGTCTCCTTTCAGGAACAGGGCCCTGGCTTCTCTCTGGGGTGTGGGGGACATCAGGACTCTCAGGTCCCCTGGCCCCCCTGCTCTTGACTCCCTGCTTCATGTCCCTCAGTCAGCCTGCCTGTCTGATCCTCTCCATAGCTCGGTCAAGGAGCATGATGACTGGGGAGCAGATGGCGAGCTTTCACCCACCCGCCACCCCCAACCCCCTGGAAAGGCCAATTAAGATGGGCTGGATGAAGAAGCAGAGGTCCATCGTGAAAAACTGGCAGCAGCGCTACTTTGTGCTGAGAGCTCAGCAACTCTACTACTACAAGGACGAAGAGGACTCCAAGCCGCAGGTACCCGCTGGGTGTGTGTCCTTGCTTCGGGCCCAGGGGAGCTGGGCAGGGGCCCACTGGCTGCTTTTACTCCTCTAGGCCTCCTCAGTGAGGAGACACAGAATCATCCAGACACCTCCACCTGGGTGGTGCTCTTGCCTTGTTACTGATTTTCTCTATATGCCCGAGTGTGAAGATGGCCAAGATATTCCCATTAGCACAGTAGGGTTCCTAGGGCACCCCAAGTCCAATCTCACACCATAATGGTGACACAGATGGCAACCCACCATGGTAGCTCAGAAGAACTGATGTGGGGACTCGTTGTTCAATAAGTATATCTGGAACAACAATTGTATTTAATGCCTAATGCATTCACACATAAATATTCCCACACCAGTTCTTTGGAGTCGTGAAATAAATCAATGAATAGAGCTGGGGAAACAGCTGCTGAACAGAGTAGAACAGAGTCACAGTAGATAAGGGAAGCCAGCTGCTGTTAGAGGAACGATGAGTTGTTGGGAGACACGCTACGATCTTAAATGGGTGCAGGAGTGCACACTGACTTCTTGCAGGCAGTGGGATGCTAAGGAGAGAGGGTTGCTAAGTGGGCCTCTGGGACCAGAGCCTCCTGGGCAGAGGGAATGGCCACACGCAGACTAGAGGACCATGTGTGACCTGGGTAGGGAGCACGGAGGGTTCCAGGTGGCAGGAACGGAACCAGAACAGAGACCCAGAGGGGAAGAGCTCAGAGAAGTGAGGGCAGAGGTGGAGGTTTAGGGGGTAGGTTGTGAGCGCCGCTGCACAGACTTGGGCGCTTGCACTGCATGTCATGGAGAGCCACTGGGGTTTCTGACCGGACAGGAGGCCATCTTTAGCTTGCTGTAAACAGATGGTTCTGTGTGTCCTAAACAGACTGAAGTTTGAGTAGGGAGCCCAGGTAACGCTGTTAGTGGTGAGAGGACTAGGAACGTCAGAGGACGCTGGGGGCTGGGGGGCAGCAGTGGTCAGACTCAGGATATACGAGAACAGAGGCACAGCATCACACCTGAGGGTCAGGAGGAGTCCACAAGACAGCTTTGATCCTCAGTCTCAGGCCCGTCCCTTCTCCCTGCACCCTCTATTCTGATGCCTATAGTGGGAATGAGAGTGTGACAGGCTACCATTAGCCATGCCTATGGGATCCCGAGTATAACCTGAGGTCTCTAGTGCCCAAGATGGCTGCATACTCACCTAGAGTTCCTATCTGTGATAACGGAAGCAGTGTGGAAGGGCTTTACTAGAACATCTTAGAGAAAATAGACTCCAAAAATTAGGAAGGAGAAGATGAGGCATATATGGATAGATATTGGAGGTGGCTGAGCAGATGAACTGACGAGCAGATGGGTGGAACCAAAATGAAAGTCACTGGGACACTGCCTCGCCAGGCGTTTGCGGATATCTGTGTGTGGTGAGTGGACTTCCTGTTCTTTATGAACAACACAGACCTATCAAGTCTAGCAAACGCAGGACAAGATCCCAGTGGCTGGCATGTCAGTGACATGAGAATCTTCTGGGAGGCAATGCCGTGTTTGCCACCCCGAGCCTACCGAGAGGGCAGTTGGGTAGAGGCTGTCTCTGTCAGGTGTGGAAAGGGGAAGGTGTCGCCCTCAGAGCACCATGCTCTTCTCGTGTGGCCCTGCAATTATCTCTGCCCTTTCTGGATTCTCCTTCTTGTTTAAATGAGACAATACTGCCTGGCCTGTGTTTATCACATGCTCTAATAATATAAAGTACATATGAAAACCTGTCTTATAAAAGCAAGCTAGTGACATGGGTAAAATAGTCACGTGTGAGTCCTGGCTTCTTCCCCGTGTGAGAAACTCATGACTCTCATGATTAAATTGACTGGGGATGAGTAGGCCATTACATCCTAAGTCTGCAAGGACAGTTTATTATGAAATCTGTGAATATAGTAATCGGACCAAGAGGGCAAGTTAGGAAACCACACAACCCCTACCAAGTGGCTAAAAAAAAAAGACCAATAAAACAACGCATTCATTTCAGATCTAAAAATGAAGATCGTAGGGCTAGAATGGTTATTCCTTACAAAGGACATATTTTTCTGTGTGTTATACTGTATATTTGTCTGGAAAAGCTGCACTTGTACATGGTAGAAAATTTAGATCATTAGAAAAACACAAATAAAAATGATCACAATTCCCATCAAGAAGTAGCTGCCTAAATCCAGCATTCCCTGGCCATAGACACTTAGAAAGTTGTCCCTTAAGTGTGAAATAAGGATTTCATTTAATGAAAGTGGCAATATGTCACAATTATTGCTTCTTAGTATTGAATATTATCTACAATGTCGCCAATAATCATGGCAAATAATATACTGTATAAACATTCTGAAATTTAAGGTACTTTTTTTGCTGTTGTTTTTTCATGACAGGGTTTCTCTATGAAGCCCTGACTGTCCTGGAAGTCACCATAGACCACGCTGGCCCCAAACCCACAGAAGTCCATCTGCCTCTGCCTCTCTAGTGCTGGGATTAATGGCATGTGCCACCATTGCCAGACAAATGTTCTGAAATTAAAAAAAAAGGCTGAATGTCTTCCTGTTGGAAACTGAGTTGATGGTCACATTATTATCCCCAGCCCCAGCTGGTGACTGTCCTGCTGTCTTCATGCATCTCCACAATCTCAGCCAAATGCAGATCACATCTATTTAACTATATGGTCATTTGTCACTGCTTTGGGGATTCCTGGAACTATCTAGAAATGAACTGGAAGTTATAGCGACAGTCTGGGTTCTTGAAAACAAGTGATGCTCTATTTCCTCATTCCTGAATGTGGGGAAAGACTTAAATGGGAAGCACCCATTAGCAAAGATGCAGAAGACACGGCAGCTGTCTGCGTGGGCTTAGGGGAGCTGCATTTTAAGAAACAAGGATGGTTTATTTCATAACTAAAAGCCAGTGCAAGAAAATAAAGCTTCAATAATAAATGGAATCTCTATGCACATATTTAGTAAACAAATGTTCTTACAATTTAAAGTATTCTTCCAAAACTGCAAGAAAAATTCAAACAAATCAGTAGAAAAAAGTGGCCAAATTTACAAAAGAAATGCAATGTCCAGTAAACATGTACTAGAACTTGGACCTTAGTAACAATCAGTGTCATACGATATACATTAGTGATCCACCATGTCCTCTTGCCAAAGTACAAGAAGCGTTCTAAGTGGTAGTGAATGAAGCCAGGGAACAGGAACACTGCGCGCAGTTGGTGGAAGTGTGAGGTGCCCTGACATCACAGAAAACCTTTATCCCAAATTTCAAAGTAAAGGAATTCAGCCCAACAGGCTTGTCAGTGCTGTGACATGTTTAACAACAGGCTCTCTGATGGCAAACTTTGTGTAGGATTTGCCAGTATTTCTGTGGTATAAATATTCATTTCATGTTTGCTTCAAAGTACCACATGAGGGCCAGAGAGATGGCCTAGAAGCAAAGAGCATTAGCCGCTCTTCCAGAGGACCCAAGTTCGATTCCCAGGACATGTGTGGCAGCTCCAATTGTCTAACTCCAAGCCTTCCACAGACACCAGGCATACACATACACAGCTATACATTCAGCAAAACACCCATATACATAAAATAAAGTTGAAATAAAAAAAATCGAAGTACCACATGATGTCACGGAAGGTAGAGCTGAGAAGATTTGCAATAGCGCACGTAGTGTTCCACAAAATTTCTATCGCATGGATAAATCCCACCACAGACATAATAGAAAGGTGTGGGAAAGAACAAGAAGTGACAAGCTTGGGGTAACACTATCTTTTTCTTTTCTTACTTTGTAATTATGTGGGAGGCAGGGGGATATATGCTGGAAACCATTTCCTAGAGCTGAAGCTATGGGCCACTGTGCTGGGAACCATTTCCTGGAGCTGAAGCTATGGGAACACTGTGCTGGGAACCAAAATTGGCTCCTTCAGAAGAGAAGTAGGCACTCTCAACTGCTGAGCCAACTCTCTAGCCTCACATTATTCTTTTGAATATGAAATCATTTACCATGCACTCACATAGTGTAAGTTTTAGTGATTTGGATTGCACCTCGATCTGCTTTCGGGAGCCAGGCACTCTGGTTCTGCCCCGTCTCTACTCAGAATCCACCCAGGCCAACTGGCAAAGTTAGTGACAGTAGTGGCAAGCGCTTGAGCCATTTTCTTTCTTCCCTGTCCCACATTTACCCCCCAGGGCAACTTCCTCTCATCACCCTCCTGTTGGTTATAGTGTCCCAGGGTCTCCCTGAACAGTCGGGGGGGGGCGGGGGGCGGGGAGGAAGTTCTGTCGGGAGTGTTGGTGCCCTGTGTGTGTGGCTCGAACTCTGTCGCTTCTTTGAGCTAAGTCTGGGTAGGAAATCCTGATCAGGAATTCTGGATTCTCGCTGTCCAGTGTTCACATCATCATTTTCCTGTTAGTGTGACTTGTGGTGTTCAGTCAGCTAATTAACATCTTGCAGCCTTGTTTCCTCACCTCTTCCATCAGGAGAACAGTCCTTTCTGGATTTCTCGTGAGGATCTGCTCCACTAATCTATTTGGAGCAGTGAGCAGGGCCTGGCACCTCACAGCTGCTCAACAGATTACATGCAGTAACGCCAGTACTTTATCTTTACAATTTGTGATGAAGTGATTCGGGGTACCAAGTAACAGTTTAGAGAGGCACCTCTAAAAGTGATTTTCCTTCCCGGGGGCATTCCTTCCTGTACAGAAATGAGATGCTTTCTTCCTCCAGAGCTGAGCTAACCCAGACTAGTAGAGCAGTCATGTGACATAAGGATGGTGTGAAGAGTCAGGTGAATCTCCAGACAGTGAGCCCTGCAGGTGACAGCATTAAAGGTTGCAGAGGGATGGCAGAGCTCCACCTAATAGGAAGCTTTTCCTCCTTTTTATCTGCTCCTTCTTTCCATCTCCTCCTCTCTCTCCTCCTTCCCTCCTCTCCCTCTTCCTCCTCCCTCCCTCTCCCCTTCCTTCTTATTTTTTCTTTTTCTCTCTCAGACATCTTTCTTCCTAGACCCCAGGAAACTTTCTTTTTCCAGGTTTCTGATGTTATTTTGGAAATGTCTTAATCTTCTGGTTCTTTATGCTTTCACTGTGGCTGGTTTCTGTTTAGACTGGAACAAAGACAGCTTAGGACCTGATGTCCGACCTTCAACCTCAGTGACTTGTATAAGAAATAGGAGTAACTAAGTCTAGAGAAGTCAGCCATGTCATTTAGCTCCAAATCTAAATCTCATCGGAATGGTGGATGTGATGGTCCTTGCCATTCGGGTGCTGTGAGGATCTAGTGAACTGCCCTGTGGGAAAGCCCAATGCGGTTCTGAAGCATTGTGTGCATGCAGGATAGAAGTGACTTGGCTCTCTGACAAGGTGTCTCCAGTCAGGCCCTTGCCCCGCTTTTCCTAGATATCCAGCAGCTGCCACTCACCTTGGCCACGCCCCGAGTCAGAGGGATGGATGTCCTTTAAACTGGAGGCAGCTTTCCTGTTCCTCTGCTTGCCCTCCTCACTCACTGTTAGCATCTCGCTTGTTTTCCCCAAATTAGCTGCTTCCTAGGTAAGAAATTGTTGATTACATTAAAAGCATAACCTTTGATTTTTCAGGGATGCATGTATCTGCCTGGCAGCACAGTCAAAGAAATCGCCACAAACCCCGAAGAAGCCGGGAAATTTGTCTTTGAAGTTATTCCAGGTAGGTAGCCTGCATTTCCACCTCACACCTAGAAGTCAAGGTGACGGTCCATCATTCAGTCATGCCAGTTCCACAGAGCTCAGAAGCTATTGACAGGAAGAGCAGCTACAGCGTTCAGTTCAGCATTCAAGGAGACGTCCAATACACCGTCCGTCTCTGTCTCTTCCTGCCACCGTATTTTCCTATTTACACACACGAGTGGGTATATAGAAATCCTAAACTCAGAACCTATGTTCCTGTGGCTGTTTCCAAGGCTCTATACAGCCTGGACTAACTATGGAAAATTTTTCGTTCATCTCTTTGTCCTCCTTTTGCAGAAGGTCATGCTGCCATTAGAAACAGGATTCCTGATCAGGGCCCTATCTGGGCAGTCCTCAGGTCCAAGGCTCACAGTAGTGTGTATTTAACTCATGGAAAACAGCTGTTGAGGGAGGGGCATCTCTACCTTTCTGCCTGACTGTCAGCTTGAGAACAAGCATGGGGGTTCTCCTATTGGGTAACATGTCCCACTCAGCCTTCATATGTAGCGTTTGAGGAGATGCTGTCTCTCATCCAACAGCAAAAGTGCTGGGCATCCGCTGAGATCTGGGGCTGCTGTAGGGCTAGAGCTCAAAGAACCGAAACAGCCGCACATGGCGTACAGTCCAGCCTCACGCCACACAGCACAGGTGAACTATGTAATCTTCCGGATGGGACAACAGCTAAAGCAAAAAGAGAACACGTTCTGTCTGAGGGGATGGAGGTGGTTGCTTAGTCACTGATCATGGAGCAGGCCGAAGGTGTGTCACTGAGAAAGTGGAATTGGGGTAAACTTAGGAAGATGTTAACAGAGAAAGTGAAGTGTTTGGCTGGAGGAAGCCTTTCTGAGGACAGGGATGACCAAGGCAATGTCCCCAAGACTCTATGTGACAGAGTGGATCAGTGTGGTCAGGGTGACATGATTTCAGGAATGGGGATTTGACAGGCACTTCTCAGCAATTATAAGAAATTGAACGTCTCTGCCAGATGGATGCAAAGCCACTGGGCCATTCTAAATACGGGTGACATGCTATGGCTCATGTTCAAAATTCATGTGATTTGAAATCAAATGTAAGTTATAGGGAAGAGAATGGAGCGGGGATGGATATTAGTGAGGAGACTCATGCAACAAAGGCAAGTCAGGAGTGGTGGCTAAAGGAAGTTTCCCGGTGGGGCTTCTCAGGGCAGAACCAAAGGGGCTCCTGGAGGCAGTAAATCAAGATGTTTTGATGGTGCAGCAGACTGAAGTGTGTTCTTGGCAGAGAAGGACACCAGATAGGTTCTGCCCAGCAGGACATCCATAGGGAGGAGGAGAGCGGCAGCCTTGCCCGGTGTTTGGCTGGGCAGATACCTGGTATCTCCGGGCTTCGGTCCTAATGACTGTAAGATGGCAACACAATGCCCCACTCCATCTCAGAGGGACCCTGCGCTTACTCAGGTCATTCTTAGTTCTGCCCTGAGCACGTTTTGCTTCCAGGTCTATCCCTGGAGACACCCATGAGAAAGGCTTTCGTAGAGAAGAGACTGACAAGATGCCTTTCGAATAGGCTCATCCAAAACTGAGAAAGAAGGGTTGGTGGTACTAAGTCCAAGAAACCAGAACTAAAGGGATTGGAAAGCTTGTTTCTGCAGGAAAATCCATGGCTGTATCCCTGGGACAGTTGGAATAGGCTCTCTCTCAGCTGACCTGGCATTGTAGGAAGAGGGGGCTTCAACAGCATCGGGTGATCGAAGGGATTGCTATTATTTTTGTCCCTTCTAACACCTTTATCAACTAAAGAAAATTCTGTATCTGCAGGTTTCTGCCTGCAAGGAGGCGTAGGAAGATGCTAGGTTCCTTTCTTCCCCTCATTTCTTCTTTTGTCACTTGTCCTCATTTTTTGCCCCCTCCTGTACCACCTGTCCTGTCTTTTCCACCATCTTTCTGTCACTTGACCCACTTAAGCTTTACTCCGTTTACTAAAGCGAGAATGGTAAACGAAACACCGACAGTCTCCATGTGCCCCTTAAGTGAGTGTTGGAAACCTACCCTCTGCAAGGCTCTGTGTGGCCCCAGCAGCCTGTGACGGGAGGGAGACACTTGTTCTATGAGAAAGGCACTCTGGCACCCATTGTCCTCTCACCTGGGGCTTTTGTTCCCTCCCAGATCGCCACAGCTGAGCTCGGGCTGCTTTGAGAAGCACCAGTTGTGGGCATGGAGACCAGACGTCTCCTTGAATGCTGAACTGAAAGCTGTAGTTGCTCTTCCTGTCAGTAGCAAATGGCTTCTGACCTCTGTGGAAGTGGCCCTCTGCCAAAGCCAGGGCAATTGTGAGTCCTGTATTCAGTGACTTGTCAATAGGAATATGCTATTGGCTAAAGCCACAGGAGTGGACCAAGACCCAGGGTCACTGAACAAGGCTGGACAGCACTGTTTTGACTCTCAGTGCTTCACTGAACTAAGAAACCAGGTCCAGCTTTTGCTATCCCCCTGGCTCTGGCTCCTCCCGCTCTCCAACCTTCCCATGTGCTACTCTTTCCTTCAGCCTCATGTGACCAGAATCGTGTGGGACAAGACTCCTACATCCTCATGGCCAGCTCCCAGGTAGAGATGGAGGAGTGGGTGAAGTTCCTCAGGAGAGTCGCCGGCACGCCCTCTGGAGGTAAGGACAGGCACAGCACAACCATTTCTGAGCAGGCCTCTTGGGAGGAGGAGGAAGCAGGCTCCAGGCACTGTCTCTCATTGTGCAGTGTTCAGGGGAGAGGGTCAGAGATCTCTGAAGCCACTGGCATGATCAGTTCTCTGCTGAGTATGGGGAAATTGGCTTCTGGGTATCTCGCCGTCCTCCTAGCTCACCTCAAAGAGCCAACTCCAGATCAAATAGAATCATAGTAAGTCCTTTGCCTTGTTCAGCCAAGGAATGTGATACCCCGAAGTAGGGGATTCTCCACTTTGGCTGAAGTCCTATCTCTGAGATGAAGAGATTGACTAGCTGAGCTGAGTTACTGGTAGCCTTAACTCTTACTGTGCCATGGGTCTATCTGTTATGGATCCAAGAAGTCTAAGGACAAGATGGACAACCAAGGCTGGTCAGTACAGAAGTACAGCTGCCCCCCAGAAGGTGGGAGGTCTTACAGATGTGTGGTAAATTCCGCATTTAGCCCTCTCTAGGGTATACAAAGTGTTTTAGGTCTTTGGGCATCCTAGCAATATTTTCGCTCTTGGGCAATGGTTGGACTATAAAAGACAAATAACAAAAACCTGATGCAAAATATGTATGAGATCAACAGATATGAATTTAGCATGTTTTCTTCATTTTATAAAAACATAAAGTAACTCAAATGGGTAAGTTCACAAATTACCATTTTCGAACATTTTAGGAAAATGAGCTACTTGTGTTGACTCCAGGAAAACTATAAATATGTAATTAATTATTGATGCTGTCTCTTATTTTAGAACTCATTTATGGAAGCATTCATGGTTAAATATTGATTTTATTTCCCAACAATTTCTTTCAGAAATTATAAGAATACCAAAATATGTTATGTAAAATTGAAAAAAATCAGTCATTTGAGTTCTTTTAATGCTTCTTTGTTCCAACCAGGGTTGTATGTACATATATTTTTTTTCTGAAAGATAAATGTAGAATGTATGAAATTTTATATGCTTTATCACTTAGTTATTCCACGTTACTATAAAGTCTTTTTGCAGGTTTATTTTTATTATTTGTGTATGCATGCATGAGTACATGTGTGTGTGTATGCGAGCTCACGAGTGTATGTGCATGTACGTGTGCGCAGGCGTGTACATGCATGTGATTCTTGTGGAGGTCAGAAAACTGTGTCAGATCTCCTGGAGTCATAGCTACAGGCAGAGGGCTGCTTTTGGATGCTGTATCTACACTCGCATCTTCTGCAAAAAGAGGTCCCCTCTTATCTATTGAACCATCTCTCTAGTCCCTACCATAGAATCTTATTGAGTCATTCCAAAGGTTGTTTTGATGCAGAATAGAAATCACATCCAATGATGTTAAGTAGCAGAAAGGGTTGCTGGGTAGATGCACTGAAGACAGGGACTGCCATGGACCCCACAGGTTCAGGAACTGAAAAAGTTTTCAGAAAAACTGAAAAAAATTCAGTTTTTCTGGGTAATGCCTTCACCCACTGGCTTCTCTTTGCACACCTGCCTTGTTCTGGTCTAGCCAGCAGTCCCTCATGTCCACACTTGTCCCGCATTTATTCTTATGCCAGCCAACTTCTCTGCACCTCTGCGCCCGCACTAATTCAACCTCTGCAGCCCCATTGTTAACCCCAGAGAAAGAAACTCCACCTGGCTCAGCTGAGGTCAGGATTCTGCCTGGGGACGTGGGTCCTGTGGCCCACCAGGAGGGGCTTGGAGAAAGAAGCCTTCAGAATAAGAGTGTCTGCCAAGGCTGTCATTAACGTCGGCACCAATGCACAGAGAGCTCTGCAGCTACCCTGGCTGTTTCCCAAGTCCTAGACGCAAGCTTCCATGATGGGAACTGTGCCAAGAAGAAGGTTTTATTTATTTATTTATTCTTAACATATGAAAGCGTGATCCTCTGCTGTGCCCTCTGGAATGTCTTCACCATAACCTTCCTTAAGTCCTGGACTGCAAGGCCAAGGGTCTGCTGACATGCCCTTTTCCTAGTGAAGGGCTTTGGTCATGTGCAGGGGTCATGGGTGTTATCGAAGTTTGCATCTGCTCTGTGCTCTTACTGGGACCTGTTCCTTCCAGCAGCCTGGAGGAGACTGGTCCTGCCACCCTACTGTGCTCTGTCCCCATACTCAAAGGGTTTCTCTCATCAAACCATCAGCCACCACCCTGAGAAGGAAGCTGAGTTTTAGTACTGGGAGTGGAGGGAGCACTATGGGCTTATTTGGGGAACCATGTTAGCTGTGGTGTGATGACTACTCACTGGACCAATGTGGCAGTGTCACAGAGTGAAATAAGGGAAACTGACCCTTGGTGTCATTTCCCTGAGGCTGACGAGTTCCGATCCCTCCAAAGGCTGCCCTTTCTACTTATTGAACAACATAGCAAAGATGGCCTCAAAAAGGAATGAAAAACTTCTGTCTTGATCAATCTTTTCTAGGAGTCTCGAAGGGGGGAAATTGAGGAAATTGTTTTTAGGGCCCCACTGACTCAGAACAGCTCACGAAGCCACAGTCAGATAGCATCAGTCGGTATCTACAAGCTGTTTGCATCATGTTTGTTGGGGGCGTTGCTTTCAAGGTCTTCCTGCTTTCAGCAGATGGTCTTAGTTTAGTAATCACATCTTACAGGCACACTCCTTGTTCTGAGGCAGGTGCATGGCTGAGCCTTGAAGGAGAAATAGGTAGCATGGCACCTCATTCAGGAGTCCAAAGTATAATAAGATTGATGAGGTTGCTTCTCTTAGAAGTCGTTAGTCTAAACAGCTGGGACACGGTGTGGAAGCCAAATGAGTGCATAGTTCTAAATGATCTCAAAGCACATTATTAACTTGGTTACAGATGAGGTAAAAGTTGGGTTTGTAAAGACAAGTGTCACACAGCACTTCTTAGAAAAGTCACTCCCACTGACCCAACATGGATTGCGGACAACAGAGCCTCACTAAAACCATGACATCCCTTGTTGGTTCTTCCCATGTTAAAGGAGGGAACTTCAGTCATGAAAGAGTAGATGGCCACCCCCAGGGGACTATCTGGAGAGAGAGCCAGTGGCAGGGCTAGAGCCAGGGCTCATTGTACTGTGCCATCAATGAACTGCAATTGAATCGCAGGACATAGTCCCAAAACTGTGACATCACCAAGACACATTGCCATCTCCTTCCAGTCCTAGGGCAGCTGTGCGTTTCCCATGTGTGTCTCGGCCACTTCTCACTACCTCCATTCCTCCACCTGGTCAGAAACAGAATCCTTCCTGCTCAAACCCACCACTCACCTTGCTCATCTGCCCTCTGACAGACATGCTAATGTCATGTCAAGTCCCCTCTGCTCAATCCTTTCCTACTCTTCCCTTCACAAAGCAAAAGCTTCATACGGATTCACAATGCACAACATCGCCTTTGCTATCTCTTTGTCCGTGTTTCCTAGTTCCCGCCACATGCCCATTCCTCTCCAGCATCACCAGCCTCCTCAGACACACAGGCACGCACCTGCCTTAGGGCTCTGCGTCTTCTCTTCTCTCTTTAGAATCCTCTGCTTGGCTTGGTTACTTGTGTGTCTTTTGTCTAGTTATTTGGTTTTCTTCAGGTTTTTGCTCAAAGGCCACCTCAGTAATTCCCCGTTGGGTATTTCTGTTGAACATTTAGTAGCTTTCTTTACCTGGTCCAGCCCTCCCTATTCCTCTGTTCTCTGTTTTTCTCTCCAGCATGTAAACCCTTCCTTACTTGATAAGTATTTGTTTCATAGTTCCCCTCACTGGGATAAAAACCTCAATCTGTATTGCAGAATTTGGTTTTCTCTGTGTATCCCGGAATTGAAACAGTACCTGGCTTGTGTTAAATGGACTGGTTAAGGAGGAACCTCTCCACATGAGAGTCACTCTGGGTCACTGTCCCACGCTATTCTTGCCCTTGGCTGATGCCCACCAAGAAAGGACTCAGTGAAGTGAACGGCTTCTTGTAGAATTAGTTCCCATGGAGGAAGTTAACAGCAAGGCTTGCTGAAGTTCTTTTTGATCCTTAGAAAAGCCAACAAAAGTGTGGAAACTGGCCAGAATGGTAGCTGGACATGAAGACCCTTGCCTCCCACAGTGGGGGGTTCTCTGAAACCTGTAGCCCGCCTGAGTGCCATCCTTAAACGAGAGAAATCACTCTGGGCCGAACAGACACCTTCTCTTGCTCCTGCCACTGAAGAGGTGACCTCCAGGTCTCCTAGCTTCTCAGATGTCCCTCCTTTCTGGCAGGCTCTGCAGGGTCCTCACATCTCCTTAGGGAGCAGCTGTTTGGTGTCTTCGCAGCAGACTAGTTGTTTACAGAGGACCAGCTGGATAGATGGGCCAGAGCAGCAGTACCCTGGAAGCTGGGGATGGGATCCCAAAGTCTTGCCAGGAAAAAAGAATAGAGGCAATCAACTTCTAATAGCTCATCCTAGGCCTCAGTTCTGGTGTGTGTGTGTGTGTGTGTGTGTGTGTGTGTGTGTGTGTGTGTGTGT
>LOJH01004856.1:0-16838 GCA_001685095.1 Ellobius talpinus
GATGTATGTATGTAATGTTAGATGCATGTATGCAATGATAGATGTATGTATGTAGTGTTAGATGCATGTATGCAATGATAGATGTATGTATGTAGTGTTAGATGCATGTATGCAATGATAGATGTATGCATGTAATGTTAGATGCCTGTATGCAATGATAGATGTATGTATGTAATGTTAGATGCATGTATGCAATGATAGATGTATGTATGTAATGTTAGATGCATGTATGCAATGATAGATGTATGCATGTAGTGTTAGATGCATGTATGTAATGTTAGATGCATATATGAATTGAAAGATGTATATAATGATAGATGTGTGTATGTAATGAATAGAAACACCAGTTCTGATTTCTAGAGACACAGGAACCCTGGCATTCTGCTGGCAGAGCACAAATTGTTGAAACTTTCCTGGGGTAACTTGGCAGCATATCAAAACCTTAAAAATGCTCATGACCCCTCACTTTGTTATTACCTTTTTAATTTATTCTAAAGAAATAACGGACTGTGTAAAGTGTGTTATATAGAGTGATAACAGAACAAATTAATATGTGGATTGATTCAACCAGAGAAAATGAAAATATAAAAGGTAATTCTTAAAACTAATCCAGAAAAAACATACAAGATCTATTAAGTGAGGAAAACATATTTTAAAAACAATGTGTATGGTAGAATCACATATACACACATATACACATACATAAATATGTGCCTTGGGTGTTTCATCAAAATAGTAATCATGGGGCTGGAGAGAGGGCTCAGCGGTTAAGAGCACTGGCTGCTCTTCCAGAGGTCTTGAGTTCAATTCCCAACAACCACAGGGTGGCCATCTGTAATGAGCTCTGGTGTCCTCTTCTGGCCTGCAGGCATGCATGCAGACAGAACACTGTATATATAATAAATAAATCTTAAAAAAATAATGATAGTGATTGTGTACAATAGTTTTCCATATTTCTACAGCAGAATAAGCTGTATATATCTATCTTTATCTATCTATCTATATCAATATCTATATATTTATACATATGTTTAATTTTAATATATTAGGTCTATGAACAAGGATTAAATTAAATTCAAAAACATCAGAGAGGCTTACAGCCGTTACATAGGCATAGAGAAGCACATTTAAAGAATAAAGAAATGTGCCTAAAACAGAAGGCAAGATGAGTCAGCAGAGATAACAATAGCAACTTAATAGGCAGGTGTAAGGAACAAAAATGAGCGTGAGGTGAACGGCACATTTTAGTGGCTGTCATGTCTTACATCATGTTATGACCAACAGAAGATCTTAAAACAGCCAGTTTTCAGAAACGCTGTCATTTAGACAACATTTGCAGAAGGCAATGGAAGTTTACCTCATTAGAAGCAAAAGCTATTTCTAGACAAAACTTCAAATTGTTTGCTCTTGCACCAAATCATCAAGAAAGGCAGTAAAAAAAAGCCTCTGAGAAAACCACCCCACACCCTATCAACACCCACTTGCTCACACTCACCACACCTTATGGACGTTGTTATGGAAACCCAAAACAGCCAGAAAAGGACAACCAAGTTATAAAACAGAGATTATAAGGAGAGAAATCAGGAATCTCTGGTCTCCAAAGGGAAGAGAAGAAAAATATTTCCCAGAAAATTTCTATAGTGAGCATTACAGATAGGGGAAATGGCACTGTTAGCCCAAGCTAATGTGGCTGAGGTTTAAAGGTAGAGCCAAGGTAAAAGAGAAATGACATCATGGAATAGCTATATGAGACACATTATGTTGGTATATCTAAAATAAAATCTAAACTTCTTTCGAAGCTGCATATATTTCAGTATCTTGGGTTCCTGCCCCCCTTCTCCAGCCCCCACTTTGTCCGTGTTCCCTAATGTCCCTCTGCACTAACTGTGCCTCCGCTCAGAATGCACCCCGGGAAATCTTTTCTACTACTAGAACCCCAACTTGAAAATCCTATCTTCGTGAGGACCCTCTGTGGACGCATGTCACATTGTTATACCCTCACTACTTCATTTCTTCTCTCTCTGCACGCACGCACGCGTATATACATGTGCGTGTGTATGTATAGACAGGGTCTCACTATATAACTCTGACTGGCCTAGGCTCACTATGTGTATGTTTATGTATGAGTGTCATGGGTACGCAAGAACACGTATGCATGTGCACATGGAAGATAGGAGATATCCTTGGGTACCATTCCTCAGGTACCACCCACTTTTTAAAAGGTTTTTTTTGTTTGTTTTTTTGAGACAGGGTTTCTCTGTGTAGCGTTGGAGCCTGTCCTGGAACTCGCTCTGTAGATCAGGCTGGCATCGAACTCATTAAAAAATATTTTTATACTTATTTATATTGAATGTGTGTGTATTAGAGAAGACGTGAAGAAGTCACAGGACAACTTAAGGGAGTTGGTTCTCTCCTTTCATAAAGTGGGTCCTAATGATAAAAGTCAGGTTTGTTATTGTTTGTTTTTAGATAGGTCTAGAACTTACCAAGTAGGGTAGGCCGGCTTACCAGTTCACCTGTCTCTGCCTCTCCAGTGTGGGATTACAAGCACGTGCCACCATGTCTAGCTTTTTTTCCCATGCGCATTTTGGGGACTGAATGCAGGTCATGCTTGCACGACAAACCCTTCACCAACTGAGCTACTCCCCAGCACTGGGTATATACTTCAGAGTGAGGAGAAAGCCACACTGCAGAGACAACCTCCGTCCGCCGTACAGAACCTGAGCCTTTGCCACACACAACACATCTATCTGCCTGTGCCTAGACTGCACACACAGAGAAGGGGTAGCGAGCTTCCCCCCTGCCCCACTCTAAAACATCTCACTCTTCTCAGAAAGGGCTGACAGCACATGATGCAGGAGAAAGACCGAGATGTCAAGAAAAACATGAAATTTTTACTTAACTGTTTTTAGGCTTTTTAAAAAATCAGTTTTCTTGACAAAAAGCACCATCTCTAGGTTAAAGAGGAATACAATGAATTTGCATGCCTGGAGAATTCCACTCTTTTACCCTAAGGTATATTACTCTTCAAAGTACACCATGTTTTGGTTTTCATGGATTCTGAGTCACAGAGAGAAATGTACTTTACATAAAAATCAGTATACACCACACACACACACACAATAGATCAAATGGTACTTTGTGGCAAATATGGGTATTGTATAATAGACAGGAGCAAGGGATGTCAAGAGCAAAAGTAGATGACTGATCTCTTGACACTCGCTTCTCTAAAGCAGAAATACAAGGCTACAGAATAAATAAAAGCATTGATTAGCTGAGATCAATGTGATACTGAACACACTGCCTATAGATTCTGTCAAGCACCTATAAAGAAGAAAAGAGGAAGAGGAATGGGGTTTGTGAAGTAAAGGTTTGAAAAGGTCTCTACAGGAAAGAGGAAGAGATTAGGTTAAGGGAGGGCGGTGAATGTCTCTTGCTAAGTCACACCTACGCCCATCTGAAGGCATATTCTACCATGTCCGCCACCATCCTCAAGTGCTGAGAAGACTGGAGATGAGTTAACTAGAACACTTTAGTGGAGCAATGGGTGAGTTAAAACCATCTAAAAGCTTGTTTAAAAAGAAAAATCATCACGCCCCTTTCCTATTCAATCACAATTTACGGTGGTGCTCGTGAATTCTAGAAACTCTCCCAGTAATCTTGAAAGACATGCCTGCTAAAGCACAGAGACCTGGAAAGGATGCGATAACCTAGAAGAGGAGACAGCCGACATCTATTATTAAACGGTCCTGGTAGGAGATGCAAGGCCGAACTCCACCACTTGGGAGAAGAGACTCCAGTACTTAGGGAGATTCAGATCCAGTTAGTGTTGAGACCCCACCACGTCGGTAAGCGGCTGCACGCTTGGAAAACGCAAAAGATGAACAATACAAACTTATAGACTGCTTATTCGAAACAATGTCTCACCGGGTGTTCTCAGATCTCAAATCTCTCCCCTTTACTCTCTGTTACATTACCCTAGCTTGAGGTTTCGGTGGCTAAAGCGGAAGTTGGGGGCTGCAAGAAAAAAAGGGAGAGCAGGAACAGAAGAAACTGCGCGGAGCGAGATAAGGCGGTGAAGAAGGAGGCATGGGGTCGCCTCTGAATGCCCAACAGCCCAAAGGCTTGGACGCTCAGCTACCAGGGCCCAGGAGCCTTTTTTCGAGCCTCCTATAATACTCACCATAGTTTGTGGGTCTCAGCACAAGGAAATGGTTATCTTTAAACAGGAAGACAACACCACCAATGATCCGGTTACTCTGGCAACACAAGCCCCGCCTTTCTCCAGACCCTATCCAACGCCTCCTAGAACCTTCTTCGTCTCCATTGGCTGGGAGTAGCCAGGCCCCTCCCATTCTCTCAAAGACCCACCCTTCACCTCATCGCCCGTGGCAACGCGACACCACCTTCTCCCTACCAATGTATTCACTTCCGTCTGGTTATTAGTGACCTGGAAGTTTAATCCTATATACGGCTTGCTTTATATTTTTTTCCTTTTTTTAAAGTAAACATCTTTTCGCTTTTCACTTACTGAGTCGATACACAGTAGACTCTGTGTTTCTACTTTTTTTTTTTTTAACACAGCACGGACTGTTGGTCCTTCTCCTTGAGAAGAGCATTCCGGAAACGGAACCCTGAGTAATAGGAAGTGATCGGAGTGAAGCCAGTAGTTAGGTGTCCGGAAGGCCTGGGCGGGTCGGCTTCCGAATGTCAGAGGAGTTTACAAGTTAGCCGGCTGCTGAGGGAGGAAAGAGCCTGTTCGGGGAACACTGAAATAAGAGCATCAGAGGTGAATCCTGGAGCCAGCCTCTGTGACAGGCGCGGTGGGGAGAAGGTCTGGGTTGGAGCTCGGCGGCCATTCGTTTTGGATTTAAAGATTGTCCTGGCAAGGTTTCTTCTGATAGGGACAAAGTTGGGATCCTCCTCCTCCTCGGGAATGAGGTTGACAGTCTTGATGCTTCCAACCCGTCCCCTTTTAAACTCAGCACCCATGCTTCCCTACACCCGGTATTTCTAGACAGCGACACTCGCTGTCCTGCCTCGCGTCTTCCCAGCGAAGTTTCTGACAATTTTGATCTCGGTTTGCTCTGCGGTAGACCTTGGGATACGTTTTCAGAGCAAGGATTTGTGATGTTCAGGAAGTTAGTGTACTGAGTCGTATGTAATACTGGGAACACTCGGCTTTGAGGACGTGTGTTGAATCCACTTGTCACCCACTCAGCAGTCTAGACTCTAAAAGAATAATATATAAGCATATACCTGATTTCCCAGTATTCTGTAGATAGATAGTACCTCCTGTCAAAATGAGATAATGAAAAATGGCTCCGTTTCTAAATGTATGGGCACTGAAGGCAGAAACAATTAAAATATAACTGTTAAAGTAGAGACACTCATTGAATATATTGGTATTGCTTTAATTCTTTAATATGTATCCATTTCTAGGACAGTCTTGGAGTGCATTTTTGTTAGTTACTGGAAAAATGGCTGCCCATAAAAGTTTGGAAACCAAAGGTAAGTGTTCCTGTTTTTGACAATAATTGGTTTGGTTTGTGGGGTTTTATTTGGGAGAGGGCAGGGGTGTTCGAAACAGGGTTTTTCTGTGATGACTTCCAACACACAGGTACCCACATGCCCCTCCCAAGTGCTGGATTAAAGACGTGTCGGCCTTTTGGGGATTCTTTAGTCAGGTGACTAAGTGGCATAGAGTCCTTGAGAACTATTTGTGTTTCAGATCTCTTCATGTCAGAGATAGTGGATTCTAACTAGTTTTATCTTAGTTATTTACAAAGATAATGTTTCCAAAACTGGCTACACAGAGGCTAGGACTTTAACATAATGAAAATCCGGGGTCCTGCTCTCCCCATTGTGCCTGGTGTATACAGTGTCGCTTTCCAGCTCCACTTCGCTTTGCATCTCTGTAACATTTAATGTGCCACTGATCATTCTCTCTCTTTTGAAATCCTTCCATGACTTCCATGATGTCACTTTTATTTTTAGCAAACATTGTAGCTTTTCACTATCTAATGTAGTAACCATATCTCTGGATGTTTGGATTTAAATTAACATTTTTAATTTATGAGCTATCTACAGACCAAGCTGCTCCATAGCAAACTGTGCCAGTTCATTGTTACCTCTTTAGCACTGAAGCAGATCCTTTTCCAGGGCTGCTCTAGTTGTGTCTTGTTTCCTTTTCAGTCTCCTCTCTGTTTTATCTCTTATCTTTTTAAAATTTATATGTATGAGTTTTATCATATGTATGTATGTGCACTACAAGTGTACCTGGTACACACAGAGCCCAAAAGAGGGCATCAGATCCCCTGGGACTGGAGTTACGGACGATGGTAAGCCATCTGTGAGTACTGAAAACCAAACCCCAATCTTTAGAAAGAGCAACAGGTGCTCTTAACCACTGAGCCATCTCTCCAACCCCCAATATCAATATTTTTAAGCCTTCTGCCTCCTACTCTCAGAGCCTCAGTGACTGATTAGTTATAGAAACAATTTACAAATCTGTCACTATCCTAGATCACATTTCTTATAATTCAGACCCTGTAGTCCGCTACCATTTACGGAGAGGCCAGAGTCAATGCATATGCCAACGTGTACTCTGTGGGTATCCTGGGTTCTGCCAGCAACAGTTCTTCAGAAGGGAACTTTGTAGGACACAATTTCTAGCTGTACTCTTCTCTTTCAAAGGGGGTGGAACTGGAGGAAACAGGAGGCAAAGATCATGCAGGAGGCTAGTAGATAACGGCATCTAATTTGTCGGGACAGCAACAGACTGTATTGCTGGAAGAGTTGTGTAGCATTAGAATAAGCAGGTGGAAGACTGTGAAAGTTATAGCCTGGGAATGAATGAAATAGGAACAATTAAATGATATTATTTGTGTTGTTTGTAATGAGGATTAAAGTTAAAAGCATTGGTATATCATTTCATTTTATCTTGATTATATAGTAAGGCAGGTAATACATCTCTTTGGTCTGTTCTTAGTATAATTTAACTGCTGTCAGTGAAAAAAGATGTTTGTGCTACATGGCCCGAGAAAAAGAATACCCATATTTGATGTTGCCAGTTGTCTGCATTTCCTTTAACTGCCTCAGGAGAGAAATGTGATTGCATAGTGTACCAGCAGAGCTTTCTCCCAATCGTGACCAGCACTGCCATCGTAGGAGGTGTGGGTCAGCACTGCTAGGGCTCATCTCAAAGGCAAACATAAAATAGAGAGTTTAATTAAAACAGTAAGATTATAGATTTTCTACATTCAAAATGTAACTATTACAGTTAGTTTCGTAGCCAGATAGGAAGATATTTAAATAGTCTCAAGTCCTAAAGCGTTATCTGATTTTAATTCTATAGTGTCATGCAGATTGGGTGAAAATGATTCTATGAGCAATTAAGTTTGGAAATGCCCGTTTGAATTGGTTATACTAGCACTTCTCAGTGCTGTTAGAGCACCATTGTATACTGTGAAACTCCAGAGGACATACATAACATGAAAGTGCACACACAAATTTGACCAGGCAACTGTTTATCCAGAGCCAGTAGAGGTAAGGTCTAGATATCACCTTCATACACGTTAAGCTGATTGTCCATAACATGTTTCTCTAATGTAATAAGTAAACTTTACTAGGTAATAATGGTGACATTTAAAAAAACATTAAAACTTGGCCTAGTGGCCCAGACTTGTAATTCCATCTACTTGGGAGACTGAGACAGGAGGATCACAAAGTCCAACCTTCTTTGAGCTACATCATCAGTGCAAGGCTATCCTGAGCAACCTAGTGAGATCCTGTCTCAAAAAAAAAAACAGTAAAATGAGGACTGTGAAACAGCTCTGTGGTAGATTGGTAGATTGCTTGCTTGCCATACACTTAAGACCTAGCTTCAATCCCAGCTGCCCCCACCTCCCAGAAAAGATTATTATCTTAAAATTTGCCAAGCAACTTCCCCAAAATAACTGTTTGATTGTTTAATTTAAATGTATTCCAGAGAGTTTGTTAGACTAGAATATAGTGAGACTAAGAATTGATTTAATGTGGAGGAAAAAAACTAGTTGTTTTTAAAAGTTGTTCACTAACAGCTTAAATGAAGTTAGGTATGTGTTGATGGATTAGTAAATTTCATTAACTAAGTGTTTACTTTTCTTTTTCATGCCAAGCACATTTTGTTGGCTGGTGCAATGAGCTGGTAGGAGGTACATGTAACTAAAGTAGCTCCCAATAGTCTAGTTTGAAAAGAAATGGAGTTTTCTGAATCTTGTAGTGCTTACAGCATTCTTCAAGCTCCAAGAGACGGAAGGAGGGGGAAGTTTGTGGCTGGACTAAGGTGGTAGGTACCATAGATGGCCATTATCTTGGCTCAGGAGTTTAGTGTTCTTTCTGTGCCCAGTCATGTGACTTGAAGTACTCTCCTCATGGGTTTACACTGTCATTAATAAGGAAAGTATTTGTTGAGTGGTGACCTATAAATCATGCTCTTCTCCTTCCATAACCTGAAACAAAAATTGATAAATTGTGGCCTTCAGACCCCTTGACAAAGTTTACAGTCAGTTTAATGATTATAAGCAGTAGCTGAATCCCATGTAAATCAATTATTATTCTGGATAAAAACAAATTCTATATTTCTCATTACCTACTTAACCAAAGTTTCTTTCATCATTAAAAAAGATTTGTCTTGCCTTCTCAGATAAGTACCTAGAGACTGTCTTCAGTTTTACCTTAACATCCCAAAAGCCTAAAGTAGTTCCTCTCTGGCCTTTTACTGAAAAAATTTGCCAGTGCCTATGTAGAATATTGGACTGGTGATTTTGCTGTTTCTTCGCATTTCATCAGTCCATGGGAAAGCCAGGATGAAAAGCCCATGAACCTTGGGTCTGTTTAAACTGGATCAGTGCATGAGCACAGGTGTAAGGGAAGGAGCAACAGAGATGCCGATTGCTTCCCTTCAAAGAATGGAGAGCAAGGACTGAGACTCTGCTGTACTCATTATTATTCATAATCACAGAGCTGGTGCCGTAGGTTTTCATCTGAGAACTTGAAGGATGTAATTATTCATGGCTGTGCCCTGCATGGCCTAGGGCATATGTAATAAAGGTTTCTATGTGTGTCACTGGGAAAGACAGAATGGTAAGAAAGTGCCAGGCCCTGGCTCATGTTAACTAGACCTGATGAGCTGTTTCTCAAGCCTTGAGTCCTTAGGTAAGCAGAACAGTGGGAAGAGTAAATTGGAATTGAAAGTTGGTTGAACTTCTTCACTAGAATTTTTCATGTTTGGTTTGAAAAGAATTATCTGTCAAAAACACATTGTTTCTTAGCCTTTTAACAGCTTTTATGGTTTATCCTTGAATCTATTGTTTGAAGTTCTGTACTTTAATTTTTCCTTTACATAATGATGTTTAAACTCTTAGGTCATGTATGTTATGACTTGCCTAGGATTCCATTTTGACTTGAACCATAACCAAAGTATAACACCTACATCTTAGTGAGCTGGAATGGTGTGACTTTAGTGACGAATTTATTATTGTTCTTGTTAATTTATAGTTAATACCTGCTTCTATGTTCTTAAATGCCAGAAACAAGACAGATAACAAAATTAAATAGATTAGATAAAATTAGACAAACCTCAAACCACATTTTAAGAATATGAAAAAAGTCATCCTCAGACGCCCAAGTGCTGGATTATAAGCATACACCATTACACCAACTGGAAGTTTATTTTTTTTAAAAAAAAATTCACAAGTTGTGCAGTCAGAAAACTGTTCATTAATACGTCACTTTTATTAAGCGTGTGCTCTACTACTAAGCCCTAGCACCCATGTACCCATGTTATTGTGTGTGTGTGTGTTTCCTATTTTGTATATTAGATAACATCTTAAAGACAGTGGTCCACACTGTCTCACAAAATATCTGGCCTTTATTATATGCCTGGTACTGTGTTAGTTGTGTGTAACCTCTTGCAGTTCATCATCATAACCATTGCTACTGACTAGTGTGTTTGTCCTTACTATACATTGTGAATTCATCATTATTCATGTGTCTATTGAATAGAGCATACAAGGTATTTTACTAGGTTCATAATGCATGTAAAATAAATTGAAAACCACCCAGGGCATATGACGCCAGAAAGATAATGTAAATGTTGTAAAAGTGAGCTTTAGGGGAGTTAGTTTCAAGCACATGTACATATTGCTGATCTCTATGGTTAAAGTTAACACAATACATAGGGCTTGGCCTTATTACATCCCTTCTCAGCACTGCTCTATGGCCTGGCTGTTCCTGTTTCCATTTCATGTATTTCAATGTAGAAATCACGGAAGAAAGCTGTTTTTCTAGTGTTATATTGGTAGCCGGAAACAAATTCTCTTGGATTTTCTGCTAAGAAAAAAACCATTTACTTAGAAATTTGAAGCATGTCTTTATTAATCTTTTGTTGGTGCATGATGTTTTAGAAATTACTCTTGAATTTTTCCCTTCCTTCTGGTATTGATACTTTAGAACAGAGGGCAAAGCGATGGTGTTTGGCAAGACTTCTCGTGGGGGAGATGCAACACCCGCCTACTCCCTCCAGATAGGGAGCCCATGACAGACCAAAGAGCAGACATCGCCATAGTCTATCTTAGGGAACCAGTGAGTTTTATTGGCTTACTTCCAGGAGTGGAAATGCCTCAAAGACAGCTACATCACCGAAATCCACGCTCCAGCACAGGTGACAGCTCCCAAAAGCTAGGAGTCTGGAGCCCAGGCAGAGCCAGTAGGCAGCTCAGCAGGTTGGAGAGTGTGTTTTCCAGGTTCTCGGTTGTTTTGAGCTTCCTCCAGGCAGCCTGGCTGGTTTTCTGCTTCTTCCAGGCCGCTTGTCTCGTCTCTGGTCTTGGCTCTTCTAAGAGAGACTCTGAACAACCTTTGCCATTTACTATAGGAGTGGAGAGGCCTAGTGAATCTGGTCATTTTCAGGGACTTCCAGAAGCTATTTTGTTTGCCTTCTGGCTTATGGAGCCTTCCTGCAGAAGGGAGTATTTCAGTTGGGAAGGAAACTACTGCATAACATGTAGTTTTGGTGTTTTCTTATTTCTTTTGGTAAATTGTCCTTGGCTTGACTTCTTCCTTAGGCATCCTTACTTCGACCCCAATCCGAGGAGCAGGAGATGGAATGGAAACAGAGGAGCCCCCTAAGTCTGTTGAAGTCACCTCTGAAGTCCAGCCCATAAATCAACATGTCCTTCAGAGTCCTCATAAGAAAGTTCCCTCAGACAGCCCAGGAGTTCTTCAGCTCAGAAAGATTCTTACTGAAAAAGCAGTGGAAGTTGAAGCTGTGAGGATATTTGTTCCCAAAGCTGCTATCACTCATGATATCCCCACCAAAAATGCAAAGACTAAGTCTCTAGGCTCTCACAGAGAAGAACTCCACCCTCAGCCAGAGGTAGCCCCAGACCCCAGGAAGGAACTCTCAGAGGCAAAGAAGATTATAGAAAAGCTCAAGAGTTCTGAGAGGAGGCTACTTCAGGACAAAGAAGGCCTTTCCAACCAGCTCCGAGTGCAGACGGAGGTGAGCATGGCCCACAGCGGCGGTGAGCTCTAATCTTTACCTCTGAACCTTTTAATCCCCTTCTAGAAAACTGTGTTTTCTCAGAAATGTCATTGATCATGGGTTGTCATTTCTCTAAAATGCTTCCTCTTTAATTTCTCATTCTGCCATAGGGCCTCTAGAAAGAATTTCTGTGGGGAACTCAGACTCTAAGTGTGGTGGAAGTGGAGGTGCGAGGAACTTTAGACAAGACCACCTCTAAGTTATAAAAGTAGGTTTACGTTCATAAACTGACCAAGTCGGTCTTTGCCACTGACAAATTAGCAGCCCTTGTTTGAAGAATTCATTCCAAGTATTTTTGCCTGATACTTGGGGGGTGTGAAATAAGTTACTGTGTATTCATTAGAAATTAATAAGAATCTATAGTGTTCAGTTGTATTACTTTATCCTTTGAAGCTTAATAAAATTGCCTTTACCCTCACTTGTTTCTCTGTTAAACTTTACATTTTTATATTTGTGTGTGTGTGCACGCACACTATAGGGAGGGATGTATTTCACTTCACAAGTGCAGAGGTCAGAAGAACTCTGTGGAACCCACCTGGGTTCCCAGGATTCAACTCACATCAGGTTGCCAGGCCTTCATAGAGAGATCTCTACCCACTGAGCCATCTCACTAGCCCAAGACTGCATATTTTTGCAAGGTGATAGTGTGTAACACAGTGGTTCTTATCCAAATCTAATTTATATTTAAATCATTTTATTAATATTTAATATATTTTAATATATTTAGCTAATTTCTAAGTACAAAATGGTATATATTTATTTGTAAACATTTTAGAAGATTCAGAAAGAAGGTGCTGGGAGATGGCTTAGTGGCTAAGAATGACTGTGCAAGCATGGCGACCTGAGTTCAAATCCCCAGCACCCATGTTAAAAAGTCTGGCATAGCTATGCATACCTGTAACATCAGTGCTGGGGTTTTGGGGTCTGGGGCAGAAACAGGATTTCTGGGGCTTGCTAGCCTCCAGACTAGCTGTAGTTTCAATGACAGACTCTGTGTCAAGGAAATAAGTTAGAGAATGATGGGGACATGGTCATCCTCCTCGGGCCTCCACACTCACACACACACACACACACACACACACACACACACCATTTTTAAGAGATTAAAAAGAAAATTCAGAAAGACAATAAAAAATGGTAACACCTATAATTACACTGTCTAGATATAACTGCATAACTATCCATATAAGTTCATTTTGTCTTATTTCTGGTATTTTTCTTTTCTTAATTTTCTTTTTTTATTTGAAAATTGATTTTTTTTCATATAATATATCCAATATATCCTGATTATGGTTTCCCCTCCCTCCAAGCTCCTCTTCTGTTCTCTCCCCTCCCCCCCTTTTGGTATCCACCGCTTTTCTGTCTCATTAAAAAAACAAACAGGCTTCTAAGGAATAATAGAATAAAATATAAGACAAAAACCAACACATTGGAATAGGCTCCAAAGGACACAGAAATAGATTCTCTGTCATAAGTTTTGTTACAATCAAGTCAGTGACATTTCTTAAACTTATCCATCGTCTTGGTTGTCTTCTTTTATCTAGATAAACCGCGAGTTAAAGAAGTTGCTGGTGGCTTCTGTTGGAGATGACCCACAGTATCACTTTGAACGTCTAGCCCGGGAGAAGAACCAGCTCATTTTAGAAAACGAAGCCCTAGGTCGAAACACAGCCCAGCTTTCCGAGCAGTTGGAACGGATGTCAATACAGTGTGATGTGTGGAGAAGCAAGTTCCTCGCAAGCAGGTACTGTCCCAGTGTAAACGCTATTTCCTTCCCTATTGCTTGTTCTCTCACTCTTTTGACTCACAACAAAATAACAGTGAAAATTTCTGACTTAAGATTGTCAAAGCACTTCCTATATTATTTAATATGTGGTACTTCCCTTCTGGAGGGCCACAGTCTCTCGTTTCCCCTTGGTTCAAAAACTCACTACAGCCGCAAAATCCAATGTGGAAATATTGCAGTCACAAAAGTGCAGATATAGACCCTTCCCCTCCTGCCTGGAGAAAGCAACCTCGTTCCCACTTCCACCCAGTGTGCTCTGTTCTCGTAGCTCTTCTATCCATGTAAAGGGCTTCTCAACTTCTTTCTCCTCAAATATAAACAGAAAACTGAGCTGGGTGGCAGAGGCAGAGGCAGGCGGATCTCTGTGAGTTCAAGGCCAGCCTGGTCTACAAGAGCTAATTCCGTGACAGACTACAAAAACTTCAGTGAAACCCTGTCAGAGGGAGAGGGAGAAAGAAAGAAAACTGCTTCATTTTATGGCATATCTGATGAGGCAATTCTGATACATGTAAAAAGCTACATAGTCCAGGCCTCTGAACACACTGGTCCGTGGGAAACTCTGCTGTGTATGTCGGGTCTTTGTCCATCTGTCCCCTGCTCCATTCGACTTTTGCACTAATATGAATATGTTTTAGACACTTGTCTGTGTTAGGTTTCTGCTGCCGTGATGAAACAGCACACCCAAGAGCAGCTGCGGGAGGAAAGGGTTATTCAGCTTCCATCTCTTGGGTCACACTCCATCTCTGAGGGAAGTCAGGTCAGAAAGTCAGTGCCATGGAGGTATGCTGCCTATTGACTTGCTCCTCATGGCTTCTTCAGCCTGATTTCTTATGCTGCCCGGGACCACCTGGCACCGCCCACAGTAGGCATCAATCAAGGAAGTGCTCCCACAGGCTTGTTTACAGTCTTAAGGAAGAATCTTCTCAATTGTGGTTCCCTCTTCTCAGATAACTGTTCCTGTCAGGTTGACAGTAAACTACCCAGAATACCGTGCATAGCAGCAGAACTTCATGTGTTTAATAACTGCTGATTAAAATAAATCATTTGGAGATTTCTCTCAAAGTGCCAAAGGCCTCCAAGTTGTTCTTTAAGAACATGTTAAGTTCTTAATACAAGCTGTGGGGCAGTGTGAGCTTGCTAAACCCTGGCTTTTGGAACTGGAATCATGGAGTAGTAGATTAGTCGCTGTGTGTTATGGTGCTGTGGGGGAACTGTGTGTGAGATTTCATCTTTTTCAGGGTAATGGCGGACGAATTAACGAACTTCAGAGTAGTTTTACAGCGTCAGAACCGAGATGCCCACAGTGCCATCCAGGATCTCCTGAGTGAAAGGGAGCAGTTTCGCCAGGAAATGGTCTCTACCCACAAGTACGGCTCTTGTTCGTGTTCCGAACTCTCCTGTTGTCTCCTGCAGGTTTTACTGTTCTCAAAGGTTCCATTGGATTGTTTCAGTGTGGCCCCGTTCTTTAACGTATTGACTGTACTGTAAGTCACACTCTAAAATAGATGCCCCGAAAGGAAACAGCCCTAAAACAGAAAAGTCGGGGCTGCAGCTTACATTCCTAATAGGGAAAAGAATTATTAGATCTGTGAGTGACGGTGTTTCTGCTTTCAAAAGCAGTTCCTGGTGTGGTCATGGTGGCTTTCTGTAGTTTGGTAAAATCCAAGTGACATACGCATCTCCCACAGGAGAGCTTTCGAAGTCTTTTTTGCAGTATTAGAACATGCCTGCATGTCTTTGCATTCCAGAACAGGCAGAAATTTAAAATAATAATAATAAATATTTGGGCAGTGTTCTTTAAAAGGTCTTTGTGCTCTTACGCAATTGATTAATTCTCAATCAGTTATCTGGGAAACTAGAAGAATAAAGCAAAATATATCAAAGTGTGGCAATTTGTTAGAGGCAATCAAGGCAATGTTTCAAGGGAAGTGCTTGTTTCAGGCTGACCGATGGGGCGTACCTGTAATCCCACCACTCAGGAGGCTGAGGCAGAAATTCCTGAATTCCAAGTCAGTCTGGGCTATGGAGTAAAATCCTGTCTTTAAAGATAAAAAGGGAGGTTTATTTGGGGAAATAAGAAAAGTCTCCTTAGTAATTTACTACTCCAAGAAATACAAAAAGCAAATTAAATCCAAATTAAGCAGAAGTGAGAGAGTACTAATGATAGCTAAAACAAAAGTTTGATGAAACTTTTTTTTAAAAAGATAAACTTAAGAAATGTCCAGAAGAAATGCCCAGTCCTGAACTGGCAGTCACGGAGCCTGCATGGGTCTGTGCTAGGTCCTCTGCATGCATGCTGTGGTTGTTTAGCTTGGGGCTTTTGTAGGACCACAGCAGTAGTGGGAGTGGGTGTGTCTTTGACTCTTTGGCTGCTCTTGAACCCTTTTCCTTCTACTGGGCTGCCTCATCCATCCTTGATAGGAGGTTTGTGCCCAGTCTTACCTCATCTTGTTATGCATATCTGGTTGATATCTCTGGGAAGCCTGCTCTTTTCCAAAGGGAAATGGGCTCACTAGATCTGGGAGGTGATGGTGGTGGAACTGGGAGGAGCTGAGGGAGTGGGAGGCTGCGGTCAGATTGTATAAGAGAAGAATAAATAAATAAATAAGACAAAAAAGTTCTATCCCATCCACTGAGGAAAGAGGGCACATGTTAAGTATTGGAAATGAAAGACTGCACTCAATAGATTGAGTAGACATGGCAAAGATAATAAGGGAGTGTTATTGATATCTCTAGCCAATTAAGTCAATGATTAGATAGCTTAAGACATATTTCCAAAGTTTACTTAAAAACAGGTATAGGAGGGCTGGGGATGGTTCAGTGGTTAAGAGTGTGTGCTGCACTTGCATAGAACCTGAGTTTAGTTCTCAGCACCATGTTGGGCAGCCTATAACTCCTGGTAACTTCTTCTGGGTTCTCTAGGTACCTGCGCTTATGTACACATATCCAACACACACAAATGATTTTAAAATAAATCATAAAAATAACAGACATATAAGTTAACCAGCTCTAGCCAATTAAAGCAGTTGAGCTTGTAGTTAATAACTGAATGAAGGAAATTCTAGCCTAGATGGATCCACTGAATGCTAATAAACATCTAATGAAAAAAAGAAGCACAGTTGTACACAAGTTCTTCTAGAGCATAGATGGAAAGAGAACAATTTCCAAATCAGTTTTGGGGGTGAGCATATGAAAACAAGCTAGTGGCATGAACAAAAGCCTGTAGACTTTCTATCTTTAATGAATATAGATGTAAAAATCTTCATAGCACCATTCAGTGATGGTACACATCTTTAATCCCAGAACTTGGAAGGCAGAGGCAGGCAGATCTCAGTGAGTTTGAGTTCAGCCTGGTCTACAGAGCAAGTTCCAGGACAGCTAGTACTGTTACACAAAGGAAGCCTGTCTTGAAAAGCCGATAGATAGATAGATAGATAGATAGATAGATAGATAGATAGATAGATAGAT